>JASANF010017077.1:0-32848 GCA_030248245.1 Trissonchulus sp. WLG1_4
CAAACACATGGCTTTCCCAGATGTCGGAGGAATCCCTTATGGCCGCGGCAGATGCACCTGTGGCCAACCTCTTTGAGAGTCGCTTTAGAGACTCCCAGTAAGGTTAGGATGGGATCATTGCCGCGGTCCCACACACCCAGGGAGCCAACAAAGAGAACTTCCACCAAATCAAAAGACCCGCGACTGCGGAGTTGTTGTTCTTCCTCCCGCGTATTTCTCAGTTTTCTTGTCGCGGGCATTCAGAAACGCTTCTGGGAAGTTCGAATTGACAATGGAAATGTCAAGGAAATGGGCCGTTTTGGTGCCTTCATTCATCAGCACCAGGTCTGGTCTACCTCTAGTGTTTCCCAGCGGCACCCGTCTGTTTTCTCCCAGCTCTGTGCCCTGGCTTTTTGGGATGGCCTTCTTACAGGATGTCCACGACTGCATTGTGGCGCTGGGTGTAGCGTGTGCCATGGATCTTGATGCAGCCGTTCAAGGACATGGCCCAGCGTTTCGAGCGCTTTTTCGCATCTCCGGGCAGTAGCGCTCTGGCTTGCGGCAGCGGACTGGGCACAGGTTCAGCCGGGCCCTGTGGATAAAGTTGTAATCCTTGGCCCGGAGGTTTCTGCCATTGTTGAGGAAGTATGCTTGCTCCGTGTTCGGCACACTGTTGCAAAGAGTCTTTCCCTGGTAGGCAGTAGAGGCAAGCTGTTGTGTGTAATAACAGGCAACAGCGCGACGCAGGACGGGTACAATACCCTTAACGCCTTCTGCTCCAATGGTGACCGGGTCTTGGGCCCCTGGAATATGAACAGAAAGGCGCAGAAAATCATGATCTTCTACCGTCATGATGGAAAAGAATTTACTCAGATATCTGATGTCAGACCTGAGATTGGCCCACATAGTCATAGTTTTGGCCTTGAATGACGCAGCCGATCTGGAATTCAAGTAGCGGCAGATGGTTGCCGGATCAACCTTTTTTAGGGGCCCCTGGGTATTCTGGCCTGTCATTATGGCTTCTTTCGTTTTCATCTTTGAGAAATAGGCCATTTCTTGAAGTTGCCGTCGAGCCACTGTTTTTGTCCATTCACAAGGAGACCACAGGAGACGCATGGCGCTGGATAATCGCAGAATGGAGTGGTCGACCCTGGCTTCCCTGAGTCCAATACAGCTGGTGCTTCGCAAGCCATAAAGGTAGCCGTTGGAAGCTACCTCGGGCAAGCCCAGGATGTGGCGTTTCACCAGCACTCTGACTGCGGCATCAAATTTTGTGAGGTCCCCCACGGTTGTGAATGCCGTAAACTGCAGGAGATGTTGCAGTCGGGGGTACAACATGGACACAAAAGCGGCCAGTTTTTGCCAGGGGAACAGGCGGCTCTCTGCGAGTGTCCGGGTATCTTGCAACACCTCGGTCAAGAGTTCTCGCGGCGACTGGTCCACGTGTAGCCCTTCGGGAATGCCTAAGTATTTATAGGATTCCCCTTCGCTCAGGGCCGGAATCGGGTTGCTGCCAAGTTTAAACTCTGTGGGCTGGGTTTTGCCGGAAACTATGTGCAGGGATCCGCACTTCGCCGGTTTAAATACCAGCCCTGCCCACGTTGCAGCATCATTTAGTAGGCTACGCTGGCTCTGTAGCTGCTCTGTAGTGTCCGACATCACGACAAGGTCATCTGCGTAGGCAAGGGCCGGGATAAGAACCCCTTCCAGGTTGCAGGCAAACTGGCGCTGTTGCGTGAGGCTTCTGATGACAGGCTCCAGGGCTAGGTTGAAAAGCACAGGGGAACATGGGTCGCCCTGCTTAACCCCACGGCAAACACGAATTGGGCTGGAACTCCCTGCCTGGGTCGACACCGTGATTGAGGCATCGGTGTAAAAGTCCTTTATGACATCCCGGGCAGCTGGAGACAAATTGGCCCTCTCCAAAACCGCAAAGATTAGGCTGTGCGGAATGGACCCGAAGGCATCCTGTAAATCAAGCCAGGCCAAAGCAACGGTTTGGTTCGTAGATTTGCCTTTCAGGATAGCAGATCGCAATAGGAAACTATGTTGAGCCAGGCCCTCCGTAGGGGCGAATCCCTTTTTGGAGGGGGGTCGACAGAATGCCATGCGTTGTAGCCCAGAGATAGAGCCGATCTGCCCACAGCGCTGCATAGAGCCTATAAATAGTGGGTTGTAGGCTTAAAGGCCGCCAGTTGGTGATATCTGCTTCATCTCCTTTCTTATGTATCAGGATGGTTTTCGCCAGTTTCCAGGCGGAGGGAATCCGTCTTTCCTTCAGGCAGCGGCTGTAGATCTGCGTCAGGATGGCAGCATCCGGGTCAATTTTTCGCAGCATGCCATAAGTAATCCTGTCTTCCCCGGGAGCAGAATTCCGAAGTCGCCTGAGTTTTTCCCAGACTTCGGTTGTGGTAAATGCTCTCGCGGGGTTCTCGTTATCGGCCGCCGGAGCAATGTCCAATAGGCCTTCTGGAGCACAGTCAAGTGCAGGATCAAATGTCCTGCCATTGGTGGACTTGAAGTGTTCCTCCGTGGCCTCAGCACTGATGGAGTAGACAGGAGGCTGTTTCTTGAGAACAGCTCGCAGCCCCTTCTTCCGGTTCCGCTGGAACAGCTGTTTCAGCTGGTGGTCATCCAGGGGCGGCGGAGTTTTCTTGGCCGTGCCCGTGTTTGTTTTCTTGGGCGGCGGTGGCGGAGCCTTCTTTTCTTGCATCTTCTTCACAAACTTGGCACAGAAGGCTTCAAAGCCGTCCCAATCGTCTTCTGAAATGCTGTTGAGCTCAGTCAAAAGCTGTTCCTGATCAGGATTTGTCGGGGGAGCCTTTTTTCGTGGAGGTTTAGGGGCATTCTTCGACGGATTTTCAGCACCCGTAGCCACCAAAATGGACTCTCTCAAATCCTGACGCAGCTTCCGAGCATCCGTCACATCAAAAGTTAGGTCCGCATTACGGGTGAGTCTGTCAGCCATCAGCAGAATAAATGGCCCGCAATCATAGCCATTAGGCTGTTGCGGCCCGCTGAGCACTTCAATCGGCCATATGGCAGCTCTGCTTTTTCTATCAGCAGCTTCCAGAATGGCACGCAGAGTATTGCTGGCGTGTTCCATATCTGGACTGTTCATTGAGCAATACAGTTTCGCCGTCTCTTTTTTGAAATTTACATGCAGCAGTTGCCAATGGTTGCCCCGAACATGGAGTGGCACTAACAAGTTCGGGGGCCCCAGCTGCTGTTTGGCAAAAGCTGTAGCATCCACCCATGAGCCCTGTTTCTTCACATTCTGGCTGAGGTAGGAGCTAATACTACCCCAGCTCTTCAGGGGCTGGGTGATGTGCCGAAGGTATGAATCAATAATCCCATCTGTGAACCAATTTTCAGGCTCAGCAGAGGCCAGATCAGCATCATAGATGTCCACTCCGACAAAAGTGCACAGTCTCTTGCTAGGCATAAATTGCCGAGCTGCGCTGGTCGGGGTCGGGGCTTCTGCTGCAGGGCGCGGGGCCTCCGGTTCAGCCTCAGTTTCGACTGGATCAGTTGGCGCAGTGTTGAGTTCGTCGGACTGAGGTCCGGCAGGCTCAGGTCGGGGAGTGTCAACGTCAGCCAGGGCCATCACCTGGACCGGATCCGGGGTGTCGGCGAGTTCCCCAGGTTCGAGGGTATCGGCGAAGACCTCTTCTTCTTCGTCGTCGAATTGGTCGAGGATGCTCATGTCGATTGTGGCATCCTGTGACCCAGTTCCGAATGGCAGCTGCACCGTGCCCCCATCCTCGCGCACAATAGTGATGAACTCTTGTGAGCTCGGCGATCTCGGGGGTTTCTTGGTGGACGCGATCACCTCGCTGACACACGTTTCGTATGCCCGCCGGTCGTCGTTCGTTTTCAGCTGCTCCTTCAGTTTCTCGCTGGAATGCCCTTTCATGTGGTTGCGAAAACCGAGTTCATTCGCACATGTAAAGGGACATTCCACACAACAATATTTCGCCTTATCATCAGCGATGGGGTCGATAATCGGCCGCGCTTTCGTGCATTTATGCGATGGATGTGAAACGATGGTCGCGCGCCCGTCGCCTCGTCGCAAAACAGGCAGCGGTACTCGTGGGAGACCGTGATACGGTGATTGGCTTCGATGCGCCGGGCCATGGACTGCCTACCCTTGTAGAACGTAAGGTTGGCTATCGTTTTGGGGCACAGGGGGCATTATCTTCGGCGATGGGCAGAAGAATTGCAGGCTGCCCCGAGGCGCGCAATCCTCCCGGTTGAGAATTGGCTGACGCGCGGTGACGGGGGTTGGCAGGTCGTCTCCGCCACCTCCACGCACGAAGGTTCGGGGGACGGAGCACATGGATCGACGGAGCATTTGGCGTGCCCGGCGACTGAGACACCGACGACGACTCGGGCTTGGTTGCCGAGCACAGCGTCGAAGCAATAACAATACATAAATCAACATAATTACATGGTAGGGAAATTCCCATGCTGTTTCGCTGCGAAAAGACGCAGCATCAGGGAGATGGGCATCGCCAAACATAACAAACAGCCAACGACGAAACACGACAGAAGGCACAACGCCTTGTCGCCGCGTAAGCTGGACGCCAGAGGGCCATGAGCCGGGAAGCCATCGCAGGTGAGGCAGTGGAGACGCCATGGTCCCGGGCGTGGACGGCGTCGGGGTACGAACGATCGATGGGCGCGCGAAAGCGGCGTACGTTAGCGGGGATCGACCAGTACGCACGCTGCCCGTGAGACGCAGGGCTCCAATCGGCGAAATTCGAATTTTGGCAAGAAGAGCAAAAATGGCGGGAGCATGACAGACCAATCAAAACACGCTCGGCGCGAACGAGGTCGGTGCGGTTGATCGGGTCAGGGAAATTCACAGACGCAGAAACAAAATGCAGATCAGGAACATATACAGGAAAATATGGCACAGAAAAATAGGAACATAGAAGCATAGAACAAAGCAAGCTTGGCAAATCAGACAAATAATAGCACGCAGGGGGGAACAAACAGGGGCAAGTAGCGAAGCAGCAGAATTACGCATACGCACAGAAGATTTTGATACAAAATATGACATATTAAGCACACGCACAGCAGAAATACGAAAATTAACAAAAGGCACCGCAGAGAAATAAGGCAAATGAATCGAGACTACATTCGACATATTGTGGGTCAAATTAGACGACGCGTTGAGAGCAAAGCAGGACAGAGGCGACGCAACGGCAGCTCTAGACGGCTGGCGTGAGCAAAATACCGAGCAATCGACGCGATTAGGACTGCAGGGACAGCAGTGATCGGGGGCGTGGGGACGATCGAGATCGAAATCGTAATGATCGCGGATGGTCGACGGGTTAGCGAGATCGAGCGAATGAATCGCCAGGAGACCGCCGTAATCGAAAGCAAGACGGTAGAACGGCGAGCGCAATGCGAGAGCGCAGGCGGAAATTGGGCCGCAGAGATTACGGTAGCGAAATTCGTAATCGGGTACGCAATCGCATGGACCGGGGGTGGTCGGCGAACCGGAATAGAGCACAGGACAAAAAATAGAAATAGGCGATAGATCGACAGAAGTGTAATCCAAAAGAAAATAGACGTAGTCCAAAATTAAAGAAACGTAATCCAAAAGAAAACGAACATAAGACTGAAAATCCAAACAAAAATTGAAATGAAAATCCAAGCAGAAATCAAAAATCGGAGCAAAATAATCGTTAGCCGTGCTATAACCTACTAGGAGCTGATAGCCCGTTCGGTTACCATAGTCAGGTTCAAAAGTGAGCGGACGAAACTTCGGCGTGGAACCAGTTCGGGCAGAGACAGAGTCTCCAAAAGTCTTATCCGGCCACGGAGTTTCGATCCAAGGGCGCAGCGTCTGACAGCGATTACCCGCAAGTGGTTTCCAAACTGCCAGAGCTGTCCCAAAGCAGGCAAAATGAACCAGAAGCAGAATAGTAGCTAGCAACATTACGTAAACATAGCTATATCTGTTCTTTTTATGTTCATTCTTCGTTTCCATTTCTATGTCTGTCGAGGAGGTGATGGTCCGGGGCGAGCTGTGTCTCTTGGCTCCACCCTTTCCGAGCCCCTTTCCTCCTTTGCCACGACCAGACATGATTCAGATTAAACAGCACGTAAGCTAACTTTGTAAAAAAACGATAGCAAATCAAACTGATACTACAATCATTATTCCCCAAGGACTTAAACCGCCCAACATTATATTCGGTTGATTAATTCTGCTTCTGTGACTGTTGACCCCACCCTACTACATACTCGCTTTTATTACCTACCGTGAGTGTTTGTTTTGTGTATGCCATTTTTATGCCCGTATTGGTTGTAATTTAAACAGTTCGTTTTATTCTCTCTACTAGTAGTTATTCATTTCCTATAGTTTCATAATGCTTCTCTACATTCAAATGTCACATGTCAGGATGTTATAGTAATCAGTAGTATTGTAGTTCTTTTGTTATTGCGTAACCTGCAGCTGATATTAAGGTCATGTTGTTCTTATGGTTTCTCATGCATTTTTCTAAATAAGTACTATGTAATAATTACACGTCCATTATACTCCAGGTTATTGTTCAGGAATTGGAATAGAAATCCGGAAAAATTTCAAACGTAAATGTTCCTGATTGAAGTCCCCCCGTGATTGTAAGAGAGTGAAAGTAAAGTGACTTAGGTGGTGCAGGGGAAGATTGGAACAAACTGGGACGTAAAAAGGCAGTAAAAGTATTGCATAATTTCAAATATCATTAAAATTTTAATTTTCACAAGTGTTCCGATAGTTGCTAGTTTCATCTTTATGTAACGCTTCATCTGTTTTTTTAATTTATGTTCATGACTTTGCAAATGAGCAGCGTTCTGATTTATAACTTTGCAAATACTGCATGTAATTCTAAAATTAAGTTCAGGTATAAATGGTCACGGGAAATTCTCATACGGCTGAAATCGACAAGTATATAAACTATGTGAGTAGATTAAGAATGTGTCGAAGTTGATGGTTGGAAAGCTGGTGCAGATGGTGGTTTGTAAAGTTGCACGTAAAATTGTGCTGCTGCGTTTGTTTTAGAAATAAAGTGAAATTTAAAGAACCGTGTCGGGTCCGGGTGTTTGTTAGGAAATGAACGTAAAGTGACTTAGGTGGTGTAAGAGAAGATTAGAAGCATCCGGGAACGAAAGCCTTATAACATTAAGCTTTCATATAGCTGGGCTACAATACATAAGCCTAATTTGACCCTGATTGTCACGAGTCAACAGTCTTAATAAAGATCTAATTTGCATATATTACTAGATATTAAGCTTAAACGCAAACCTTAATCTGAACCATCTAAGTTACACTTTGTGTTTCACTGGCTATGACCAAGAGTACATAATAGGAGAACCTCCCTCCAGACGGCCGGACGAGCGCCGGGGACCGCGAAGGAAAGACACTCCTTCCCCGCACACATCCATACGCCTTGATTTGGGCCACCAGGGGGGCCCCCCCCAACAAAACATTTACCCGCCCCCCCCATCTCAAATCCGGGAAGTGTCTTGATTTCAGGGGGGGGGGGGGACCCCCCCCCTCGTTTCAGCAGACTGCCAGCTCGAAATCGGGGGGGCCTTATTACGGGGGGGCCCCCCGGTTTCAGCACACTGCCAGCATGAAATCTATGGTGAGCTGGTAACGTGCTGAAACGAGGGGGGCCCCTGAAATCAAGACATCACCGTGGCAGTGTGCTGAAACCAGGGGGCCCCCTGAAATCAAGACACCACCGATTTTGAGCTGGCAGTCTGCTGAAACGAGGGGGGCGCCCCCCTGAAATCAAGACACTTCCTTAGGCCCCAGCTGAAATCAAGACATGTCATGATTCGGGGGGGGAGGGGGCCCCCTGAAATCAAGGCGTAAAAGCGCTATTTCGGCCGGAGCATCGTCCGGGCCGATTAGCTAGGAAAGGGAAGAGTGTCATACTCTTCCCTATTATGTACTCTTGCTATGACTTATATAATAGTTGGTAACTTACAGTGCTACTCCGCAATAATCAGTGCTCCAACAATAACTAATAGCGGTCAGTAAATCCACACAGCAAGCGATCAAACGAAGTGTTTTTTTGCATTTTAAAAAGAAGCCAACCAGCCCACTAGAGAGTAAAGGCCAGTTTACACGACAAAACTTGCACCAAACTCGAGTTTAGTGTGAACTTGGTCGTGTGAATACACACTAAACATGCTCCAAACTCAGACCAAACTGTCCACTGTAATTTGGTGGACGACCAAACATGGTTTGCTGAATAGACCAAATAGCCAACAAATTGGAGTAGTCAACAGCACAGCTACATTTTCCCAGCATTGTTTATATGTATGCACAAGCGTAGTCGGCCTACGATATTTATTTTTACTATCGAGTTTTTCCTGCCGCCGCCTCAGCGGCGGCAGGTCTTTATACTGCTTTTTGCCAAAAGCTTGGCAAAAGGCAGCCAGCATGATTTACGTGAATTTGCAATAAATGAGGGTGCAGAAATCATAATTTTACATTAATTAAGACATTAGAAATAACGGCCAAATGCAAGATATGTGAAAATTCAATCTTTAAAGTTCTTGGAGGTATAACTAACGGTATTACTTATATTTTTCATAGTTTTTATGTGTTAGGATTAAAAAGTTTAAGTTTGTGGCCCCTCTTGGCCATAATTTGAATATATCGTTGCAATGTTGTCTTTATCTAATCCAAAACAAAATATTTTCACAAAAGGTGTAATCCAAAACATAAAATACGTTGACATTGTCAATTTTGTGTCAAAAAAAGGGGGCATCGAATGATCTTTTTGTTATGTTGAATATATTTTGTTGTAAATTATTACTTGATGAAGGAATAATTTTTAATCAAAGATATCAATAATAAGTATATATACGTATTCACGATCATAAAAATAATGGTTCATTATATGCAAAATTTCATTCAATTTAGACTTCACTTTCGACTGCAAAAGAATAAGTATATAAATATACGTTTTTCGGAATATTTGAGTTGTTTTAATTACTTTAAAATTTTAACGCGGCAGGGTCCAACTTAGTGTAAGTAATAACTGTTGATAACAAAAAAGTACTAAAAAAGTTTGCATAAAACTGCTGCTTGTTTTGTAACACAATGGTTGCTGAAAAGGTCTGTGGGGCAGTACTAATGCGATAGCACTGATGATTTCTACAAAGAACTCAAATTTTTGTGGCGAATAATCAATGATCCAAATTACTACAAAAACATTTTTTCCGTTTACAGGTATATATGTTTCCGATTGATCAGTTAATTTTATGGACAAAGAAGTCTGATAATAGGTTATATAGAAATATGCATTCTGCATCTGCTTAATGAGTTTTACTGAAACTGTTCAGCGTCGGTTCATGAGTTCTTATCGTAATTATGAACCCAAAGTAATAATGTTTATTCAAAATGGTAGAAAATCTAAATAACAAAGAAAAGCAGAAAATGTAACGGGTGGATTTCGCAAAGGTGGTTTTGTTAAACCCGTACCGGGTTCTATGCCGGACATGCTGAGACCATTACCTCCTGAAAAAGGCCAGTTATATGGCGAATCTTCTACACGAATGAAGGCATAGGCCTCAATGTGGTTGGGGCTACAATTCTGGCTATTCTATTTCTATCAAATCTATGCTTTTTACCTAAAATTGGGCCAGAATTTTCAAAAATCACATTTTTTCCTCTGACTTGGTACGAGGACAACCAAAATGTAGGTACAAGCAGTGGCGTAGCCAGGAAAAAATTTCGGGGGGATGACTTTTCGATTTTTTTGAAATGTGTTAAAATGCACTTAAATGCGATTTTAACGCGAAAAACGACACATATTAGCATTTTTTGGTCAAAAGCACTTCTGATTTTTGACCACAGCAGCATCGAAGTTAAAATTAGAGCTGTCCAGAAGCTAGCAAATCCGCAAATTTTCCGAAATTTTTTGACACTAAAAACTGTGCATTTGCCAAAAGTGCCATTTTTGTAACAAAGCAGCTGAAACGATACTCTATGCATAAGTAAATATATAGATAGCGCACAATACAACTATATGCACATGCACATGCTTTAATGAAAGACAAAAGCAAGGAATACTAAGCCAAGGAGTTGCAGGGGTCTGGGGGCGGCAGCCCCCAGAAAAAGAATGAAAAAAATTGGGAAAATTTTTTATTTTTAGGCGAAATTTGGTCTATTGGAGACGTATCGGAAATTTTTCCCGGCCGGACCAAAAAACCAAAGGGGGGACCCTTGTGTAAAATTTCAGTCTGAAAAAATTTCGAGCGGGGGGAATTCCCCCATCCCCCCTGGTTACGCCCCTGGGTATATAATATAATATATATATATTATTATCGCATATAATATATGCGATAATAATAATACTCATCATGACCTAGATTTAAAAAAACATGACTAAAGAAATAATGTATATATATCTTCCCTATTCCCTTTTTAGTCTAGTCTAACACTTAATCTAACAGACCCACATAAACACACACAAATAGACGCCTTATATTGACCCAAACAAAGGAGGCAATTATCAAAATAATTAGATTTTAAAATATCTTGTGTCACACTTTTTGTTGGCAGAGCGGGGTTTTTTACCGGACAGTAAAGTCTGTCCGGTTTACAGTCTGAACAGTTTCTCGAGCAATCTGCTCGGCTTCATAAAAGCAATCAAAACGGGTTTGCAAAAAATTCGGGGATCGGTCAGGTCTGCAAGTTCGTTTTCAGTTTGTTTGAATAGCAGGTTTTTTTGCATATACATTGGCTGCTTTTAGCTTGCAATGCAGACATTGCCAGTCATTTGCATCAAGTGCATTCATTTTTGGTCAAACGTTTGCAAAATTCATACCAAAAACCAGGTCGATTAACACTATAATATATAATATATAATACTATAATACTATACTATAATACTATAATAGTATACTATAATATATAAACTATAAATATAAACAGAACTAGTTTGCTAAATTTAGCAATACCATATCGTGGGTCTGCAAAGTTTTCACCTATTTCGAATACTAAAAGCAAACCATTGAGTGATTATGAATGAAGACATTGCCTATTTATAATGTAAAACTACAATATTATTTTATTGTCTAAATGCCTAAAGTCTCCCGCTGAGAATCGTTGTAAAACTTTTATTAATTGTCTGCAACTTGGGAGGTGGAACCTCTTTGCATTCAGTTTCGTTCAATTGTTTGCTCAGTGACCCTTGACCTTTTACAGATGTGTTGATGAGATAATATGCAAGGAGTAAGAATATTTGTGTAGTATACTTCCGTGTGAGGTCTTCTTCATGTAAAAATAATAATTACGTAAGCCTACAATGTTTATAAAAAAGAAAGTATGCGAACTATTTATATACGAACGTATGCCACTATTTATTTATATATATAATTTGTAATTTTGGGAAAGATGTCTATAAACAAAAAAAATAGAAAATACCTGTATATATCTGTAGAGTATTAATACTTTATAATCTATACACTTGGGGCCTATTGGATAAAACTACATTTTTCCTGTTGGGCCACAGCCGAACAGGTCTTTAATTTTGATTCTGGAATTCTAATGCAGTGTTAACGTTAAAGTGTTGATGTGCGGAGTGTGTTTTGCACATCTTCTGTCAGTGATATGCATCTGTCACCCCTGAAATCCCTTGTAATGCAGTGACTTTGCAGTGCAGCTCTCGTGCATAAATGAAAGTTGCAAAAGTGTGACAAAAGTTATTCACTAGGATTCGATGAAGTCACCTTACGTTTACGAACCTAACACACTAAACACTCGACCACGCAGATTCATGAAGTTCTTACGCTGCACAACAAGTAGTTTCTTTTTGAAATCGACAATACAGTATTGCTGTATCTAAAGTAACTACAGACTAAATCAAATGTGCATAATATCATTATTAGATAGTAAAACCTAAAATTCAGTTATAAAACTTACTGAATATGTAATTACACATACATATATAAATTGTTGAAATCTTTTCACTAAAATTTTGCAGCATGAATGGCTGCCAAGCAAAAGACCCTTTTCAAAAAAAATTAATCAAGTACATAAGTGTTACTTCAGCTAGCCCAACAGGTTTACGATGGCCTCTGGTCAATGCACTTGGAAAGTAATATGCTTGATGCTTCTGATACTTTTGCCGCTCCATTCCCTTTTCGTGTTTAAGTTCTCCATTTCAAACCTTTGCTCCCTTTTTCTGTTCACTTTCCTTATTCTCCTGTATCTCTCTCTTCTTCTCTTCTTTTTCTTTTTTTTTTGCCCTTTACATAATGTAGCGGCATTTCATCAGCTACATATTCCGATTTCGTAACAATATAAGATGTAGCTAATCGATGTAGCACTCATCTGCGCATCCCGCACTAGCAGATGTATCTACATATACTCATCTGCTCTTAATTCCTACATTATAGGAGATGTAGCTACATTAGGTACATCTACTCATCTGCTGCAAGAGTTGCGTACAATATTGCACTATTGTTACCTAGACTCCCTGGACCCCTTTCTCCTGTCAGGGTATCCCCTTTGTAGGTTTTTTTTTTTTGTCTCATGGGGAAATTATTTATCCGTATTTTTTGTGTGTCTGAGGGGATTTTATCTATTCATTACTAGTACTATTTATTTTAGTAGTTTAGGGAATGACGATTGTATAAGTGAGTGATTTCTGTGTTTCATTATTAGCTATCTGTTGTTATTATTATTTTTTATGTTTTTAGATGCGCTACGAAGATTATGATGAGAGGAATGTGTTACCTGTTTTGTGAAAAGACTAATTATTAGTGAAATAAATTGTTGTTTATGTTTGTAAATGTATATTTTGTACATAACATTTTGTTGCTCAAGCTATCCCTTGGTGCCTGTGGCCGCGTTCTGTTTTCCGTCCCGTTTTCGTGCGTTTTCGTTTTCTGCGTCGCATTCCAGGGTGCCTATGTAATGTGGGGCTCTATGGTATGGTGTCTATCGTTGTTTCGTTCTATTCTTTGTTTTCGGCGGGGTATTCCTTGCCGTTGCCTTTTTGCTTTTTTCGTCGTTCGCGGTTTTGCCGCGTCTACGCCTTCGTTTTGTTGTCGTTTATCGTTCCTGTTCCTTTGTGTAATTCTTCTCATTCGTCGTGCCTTTTTCGCTAATGGTCTTTTCGTGTGTATGTCGCTCTCTTTATTTGCTTTTTCCCCGTGCTTCTTTGTGCGTGCTCTTCCTCCCTCGTTTTTTTGGTGTTGCTTTCGCTTCTGGTCTGCCGCTGGTTTTTCTTTCTGGTGTTGTATTTTCTCTTTGTCGTTGTGTGTTTTTTTTTTTGTTTCTTTTTTGTTTTTTCGGCTTCTGTGTGGGCTGTGTTTTGCTACCAAAAGAAAAAAAAAAAAAAAAAAAAAAAAAAAAAAAAAAAAAAAAAAAAAAAAAAAAAAAAAAAAAAAAAAAAAAAAAAAAAAAAAAAAAAAAAAAAAAAAACAAACCAACCAAACCCCCAAAACAAATAATAGATAGTGAAGCTCACCCAAGCTACTACGAGCAATTTATTTATATGAGCAAGCGAAACATTCAAGTGGACTCAATGAACCACCCGACTAATATCGTACTTTCGCTCCGTGCTCCTCGCAGGGGTTCCAATTGTTCATCCCCCGCTGTGATCCAAGCCGTTCGTGATGCCCTCAGAACGCCCGGCAGCCATTCGTACCTAGTAAGAGAGAGCGAGGTGCCTGTGATCCTGGTCTGCGCTAATCTCTCCCCATTTACCATTATCTATGCTCTGAATTCTGCCTTCCGTCTATGCCTCCGTAGCATCTGTTCCCGGATGTCTTTCCTCGCTGCTTCCCATTTTCCTATTTACCCTACTTACCAATCTACTCCCACTTCACAGCCAATTAACCTTTATATCCCTATAAATCTAACCCTCAAAGTAAGCCCAGCCTAATTTCCTGACTATCCCACAAAAAATTAATTGCCAGCCATATTTCAGTAAAAAATTCCACATGTGCACGACAACAATTAACGGTATAAAAAATTTATATCACTATTATTTTTATTTATTAATTATTAAACAAATACCACCATGCTCCACATCACATCGAAAAGCCTGAAAAACAAAAATATCGATATTACAAAAATAAAAAATTCACTATTTTTCATATTCGTATTCACTTAATTCTAGCTTAGCTCTAAAATATTTTTTCTAACTACTCAAAAAACTGAAAAACTTTCAGCTTTAGCAGACTCTTCTCTAGCAACTTTTGTATACGACGATAAACTTCAACACCTAAAAATACTAACAAATGTCTCTATATTGATGGCATTATCTGATTGCAACACACAGAATTGCACGTTATGAGAAATTTATCCATGTCCATAAAATATAATGTCATTGATGCGTACATACACACACTTCAATCTTATAATAAATTCCATCTATGCTTTTGAATCAAAAATGTTCTGCATCGACGTAATCTTTTGAGTAAAGTAATTTATTTCATTCAAAGGAACTAATATGAATTTTCATCCTTCTATATAACGTACAACAAAAACGTATACACATACATGTAACGCGGTCAAAATCCCTTCCAAATCGACCAAAAATATCCAAAAATTGGCAACTTGGCAAATTTTGGGGACCCTACCCCCGCCTGAAAATCAATAGTAATAGTAATTTTCTAAAATCAATTTTCAATAGTACACCTTATATCCATATTATTTTATGCTCCTTTCTACATTTTTACATAGTGCATTTTCTCCTGTGTCAATTCTGCTGATCCGTTCATCTGAAAACGAAAACGCACGAAAACATTCGATCTCATAAATCCACATCTGGATTATCTATGTTTCGTGCCACATGGCTCCACCCTAAGGTGATAACTTTGAGCAACAAAACTGTTTTTTACTGTACAAAATATACATTTTACAAACATAAACAACAATTTATTTCACTAATAATTTAGTCTTTTCACAAAACAGGTAATCACATTTCCTCTCATCATAATCTTCGTTAGCGCATCTAAAAACATAAAAAATAATAATAACAACAGATAGCTAATAATTGAAACACAGAAATCACTCACTTTATATCAATCGTCATTCCCTAAACTACTAAAATAAATAGTACTAGTAATCAATATTGATCAAATTCCCCTTCAGACACACAAAAAATACGAATAAATAATTTCCCCATCAGACAAATAAAAAAAACCCCTACAAAGGGTGATACCCTGACAGTTTATAAAGGGGTCCAGGGAGTCCTAGGTAACAATAGCCTGCTAATATTGTAGCAACTCTTGCAGCAGATGTAGTAGATGTACCTAATGTAGCTACATCTCCTATAATGTAGTAAATTAACGTAGCAGATGTAGTATATGTAGATACATCTGCTACATTTGCGGTGATGTCGCAGATGTAGTGCTACATCGATTTAGCTACATCTTACATTTGTTTTACGAAATCGGAATATGTAGCTGATGTAAATGCCATTACATTTATGTAGAGATGTACAGATGTAACAAGCAAAGTTTTTGGCAAAAGTATTCAGTAAGCATCAAGCATATTACTTTCCAAGTGCATTGACCAGAGGCCATCGTAAACCTGTTGGGCTAGCTGAAGTAACACTTATGTACTTGATTAATTTTTCATGAAAAGGGTCTTTTGCTTGGCAGCCATTCATGCTGCAAAATTTTAGTGAAAAGATTTCAACAATTTATATATGTGTAATTACATATTCAGTAAGTTTTATAACTGAATTTTAGGTTTTACTATCTAATAATGATATTATGCACATTTGATTTAGTCTGTAGTTACTTTAGATACAGCAATACTGTATTGTCGATTTCAAAAAGAAACTACTTGTTGTGCAGCGTAAGAACTTCATGAATCTGCGTGGTCGAGTGGTTAGTGTGTTAGGTTCGTAAACGTAAGGTGACTTCATCGAATCCTAGTGAATAACTTTTGTCACACTTTTGCAACTTTCATTTATGCACGAGAGCTGCACTGCAAAGTCACTGCATTACAAGAAATTTCAGGGGTGACAGATGCATATCACATGTCATATCATATGACAGAAGATGTGCAAAACACATTCCGCACATCAACACTTTAACGTTAACACTGCATTAGGATTCCAGAATCAAAATTAAAGACCTGTTGGGCTGTGGCCCAACAGGAAAAATGTAGTTTTATCCAATAGGCCCCAAGTGTATAGATTATAAAGTATTAATACTCTACAGATATATACAGGTATTTTCTATTTTTTTTGTTTATAGACATCTTTCCCAAAATTACAAATTATATATATAAATAAATAGTGGCATACGTTCGTATATAAATAGTTCGCACACTTTCTTTTTTATAAACATTGTAGGCTTACGTAATTATTATTTTTACATAAAGAAGACCTCACACGGAAGTATACTACACAAATATTCTTACTCCTTGCATATTATCTCATCAACACACCTGTAAAAGGTCAAGGGTCACTGAGCAAACAATTGAACGAAACTGAATGCAAAGAGGTTCCACCTCCCAAGTTGCAGACAATTAATAAAAATTTTACAACGATTCTCAGCGGGAGACTTTAGGCATTTAGACAATAAAATAATATTGTAGTTTTACATTATAAATAGGCAATGTCTTCATTCATAATCACTCAATGGTTTGCTTTTAGTATTCGAAATATGTAGGTGAAAACTTTGCAGACCCACGATATGGTATTGCTAAATTTAGCAAACTAGTTCTGTTTATATTTATAGTTTATATATTATAGTATACTATTATAGTATTATAGTATAGTATTATAGTATTATATATTATATATTATAGTGTTAATCGACCTGGTTTTTGGTATGAATTTTGCAAACGTTTGACCAAAAATGAATGCACTTGATGCAAATGACTGGCAATGTCTGCATTGCAAGCTAAAAGCAGCCAATGTATATGCAAAAAAACCTGCTATTCAAACAAACTGAAAACGAACTTGCAGACCTGACCGATCCCCGAATTTTTTGCAAACCCGTTTTGATTGCTTTTATGAAGCCGAGCAGATTGCTCGAGAAACTGTTCAGACTGTAAACCGGACAGACTTTACTGTCCGGTAAAAAACCCCGCTCTGCCAACAAAAAGTGTGACACAAGATATTTTAAAATCTAATTATTTTGATAATTGCCTCCTTTGTTTGGGTCAATATAAGGCGTCTATTTGTGTGTGTTTATGTGGGTCTGTTAGATTAAGTGTTAGACTAGACTAAAAAGGGAATAGGGAAGATATATATACATTATTTCTTTAGTCATGTTTTTTTAAATCCAGGTCATGATGAGTATTATTATTATCACATATATTATATGCGATAATAATATATATATTATATTATATACCCAGGGGCGTAACCAGGGGGGATGGGGGAATTCCCCCCGCTCGAAATTTTTTCAGACTGAAACACAAGGGTCCCCCCTTTGGTTTTTTGGTCCGGCCGGGAAAAATTTCCGATACGTCTCCAATAGACCAAATTTCGCCTAAAAATAAAAAATTTTCCCAATTTTTTTCATTTTTTTTCTGGGGGCTGCCGCCCCCAGACCCCTGCAACTCCTTGGCTTAGTGTTCCTTGCTTTTGTCTTTCATTAAAGCATGTGCATGTGCATATAGTTGTATTGTGCGCTATCTATATATTTACTTATGCATAGAGTATCGTTTCAGCTGCTTTGTTACAAAAATGGCACTTTTGGCAAATGCACAGTTTTTAGTGTCAAAAAATTTCGGAAAATTTGCGGATTTGCTAGCTTCTGGACAGCTCTAATTTTAACTTCGATGCTGCTGTGGTCAAAAATCAGAAGTGCTTTTGACCAAAAAATGCTAATATGTGTCGTTTTTCGCGTTAAAATCGCATTTAAGTGCATTTTAACACATTTCAAAAAAATCGAAAAGTCATCCCCCCGAAATTTTTTCCTGGCTACGCCACTGCTTGTACCTACATTTTGGTTGTCCTCGTACCAAGTCAGAGGAAAAAATGTGATTTTTGAAAATTCTGGCCCAATTTCAGGTAAAAAGCATAGATTTGATAGAAATAGAATAGCCAGAATTGTAGCCCCAACCACAGTTGAGGCCTATGCCTTCATTCGTGTAGAAGATTCGCCATATAACTGGCCTTTTTCAGGAGGTAATGGTCTCAGCATGTCCGGCATAGAACCCGGTACGGGTTTAACAAAACCACCTTTGCGAAATCCACCCGTTACATTTTCTGCTTTTCTTTGTTATTTAGATTTTCTACCATTTTGAATAAACATTATTACTTTGGGTTCATAATTACGATAAGAACTCATGAACCGACGCTGAACAGTTTCAGTAAAACTCATTAAGCAGATACAGAATGCATATTTCTATATAACCTATTATCAGACTTCTTTGTCCATAAAATTAACTGATCAATCGGAAACATATATACCTGTAAACGGAAAAAATGTTTTTGTAGTAATTTGGATCATTGACTACTCGCCACAAAAATTTGAGTTCTTTGTAGAAATCATCAGTGCTATCGCATTAGTATTGCCCCACAGACCTTTTCAGCAACCATTGTGTTACAAAACAAGCAGCAGTTTTATGCAAACTTTTTTAGTACTTTTTTGTTATCAACAGTTATTACTTACACTAAGTTGGACCCTGCCGCGTTAAAATTTTAAAGTAATTAAAACAACTCAAATATTCCGAAAAACGTATATTTATATACTTATTCTTTTGCAGTCGAAAGTGAAGTCTAAATTGAATGAAATTTTGCATATAATGAACCATTATTTTTATGGTCGTGAATACGTATATATACTTATTATTGATATCTTTGATTAAAAATTATTCCTTCATCAAGTAATAATTTACAACAAAATATATTCAACATAACAAAAAGATCATTCGATGCCCCCTCTTTTTGACACAAAATTGACAATGTCAATGTATTTTATGTTTTGGATTACACCTTTTGTGAAAATATTTTGTTTTGGATTAGATAAAGACAACATTGCAACGATATATTCAAATTATGGCCAAGAGGGGCCACAAACTTAAACTTTTTAATCCTAACACATAAAAACTATGAAAAATATAAGTAATACCGTTAGTTATACCTCCAAGAACTTTAAAGATTGAATTTTCACATATCTTGCATTTGGCCGTTATTTAATAATCTAATGTCTTAATTAATGTAAAATTATGCTTTCTGCACCCTCATTTATTGCAAATTCACGTAAATCATGCTAGCTGCCTTTTGCCAAGCTTTTGGCAAAAAGCAGTATAAAGACCTGCCGCCGCTGAGGCGGCGGCAGGAAAAACTCGATAGTAAAAATAAATATCGTAGGCCGACTACGCTTGTGCATACATATAAACAACGCTGGGAAAATGTAGCTGTGCTGTTGACTACTCCAATTTGTTGGCTATTTGGTCTATTCAGCAAACCATGTTTGGTCGTCCACCAAATTACAGTGGACAGTTTGGTCTGAGTTTGGAGCATGTTTAGTGTGTATTCACACGACCAAGTTCACACTAAACTCGAGTTTGGTGCAAGTTTTGTCGTGTAAACTGGCCTTTACTCTCTAGTGGGCTGATTGGCTTCTTTTTAAAATGCAGAAAAACACTTCGTTTGATCGCTTGCTGTGTGGATTTACTGACCGCTATTAGTTATTGTTGGAGCACTGATTATTGCGGAGTAGCACTGTAAGTTACCAACTATTATATAAGTCATAGCCAGTGAAACACAAAGTGTAACTTAGATGGTTCAGATTAAGGTTTGCGTTTAAGCTTAATATCTAGTAATATATGCAAATTAGATCTTTATTAAAACTGTTGACTCGTGACAATCAGGGTCAAATTAGGCTTATGTATTGTAGCCCAGCTATATGAAAGCTTAATGTTATAAGGCTTTCGTTCCCGGATGCTTCTAATCTTCTCTTACACCACCTAAGTCACTTTACGTTCATTTCCTAACAAACACCCGGACCCGACACGGTTCTTTAAATTTCACTTTATTTCTAAAACAAACGCAGCAGCACAATTTTACGTGCAACTTTACAAACCACCATCTGCTCCAGCTTTCCAACCATCAACTTCGACACATTCTTAATCTACTCACATAGTTTATATACTTGTCGATTTCAGCCGTATGAGAATTTCCCGTGACCAGTTATACCTGAACTTAATTTTAGAATTACATGCAGTATTTGCAAAGTTATAAATCAGAACGCTGCTCATTTGCAAAGTCATGAACATAAATTAAAAAAAACAGATGAAGCGTTACATAAAGATGAAACTAGCAACTATCGGAACACTTGTGAAAATTAAAATTTTAATGATATTTGAAATTATGCAATACTTTTACTGCCTTTTTACGTCCCAGTTTGTTCCAATCTTCCCCTGCACCACCTAAGTCACTTTACTTTCACTCTCTTACAATCACGGGGGGACTTCAATCAGGAACATTTACGTTTGAAATTTTTCCGGATTTTTATTCCAATTCCAGAACAATAACCTGGAGTATAATGGACGTGTAATTATTACATAGTACTTATTTAGAAAAATGCATGAGAAACCATAAGAACAACATGACCTTAATATCAGCTGCAGGTTACGCAATAACAAAAGAACTACAATACTACTGATTACTATAACATCCTGACATGTGACATTTGAATGTAGAGAAGCATTATGAAACGATAGGAAATGAATAACTACTAGTAGAGAGAATAAAACGAACTGTTTAAATTACAACCAATACGGGCATAAAAATGGCATACACAAAACAAACACTCACGGTAGGTAATAAAAGCGAGTATGTAGTAGGGTGGGGTTAACAGTCACAGAAGCAGAATTAATCAACCGAATATAATGTTGGGCGGTTTAAGTCCTTGGGGAATAATGATTGTAGTATCAGTTTGATTTGCTATCGTTTTTTACAAAGTTAGCTTACGTGCTGTTTAATCTGAATCATGTCTGGTCGTGGCAAAGGAGGAAAGGGGCTCGGAAAGGGTGGAGCCAAGAGACACAGCTCGCCCCGGACCATCACCTCCTCGACAGACATAGAAATGGAAACGAAGAATGAACATAAAAAGAACAGATATAGCTATGTTTACGTAATGTTGCTAGCTACTATTCTGCCTCTGGTTCATTTAGCCTGCTTTGGGACAGCTCTGGCAGTTTGGAAACCACTTGAGGGTAATCGCTGTCAGACGCTGCGCCCTTGGATCGAAACTCCGTGGCCGGATAAGACTTTTGGAGACTCTGTCTCTGCCCGAACTGGTTCCAAAGTTTCGACTGAATCAAAAATCTGTCCGAACTGATTTTTGATTTCTGCTTGGATTTTCATTTCAATTTTTGTTTGGATTTTCAATCTTATGTTCGTTTTCTTTTGGATTACGTTTCTTTAATTTTGGACTACGTCTATTTTCTTTTGGATTACGCTTCTGTCGATCTATCGCCTATTTCTATTTTTTGTCCTGTGCTCTATTCCGGTTCGCCGACCACCCCCGGTCCATGCGATTGCGTACCCGATTACGAATTTCGCTACCGTAATCTCTGCGGCCCAATTTCCGCCTGCGCTCTCGCATTGCGCTCGCCGTTCTACCGTCTTGCTTTAGATTACGGCGGTCTCCTGGCGATTCGTTCGCTCGATCTCGCTAACCCGTCGACCATCCGCGATCATTACGATTTCGATCTCGATCGTCCCCACGCCCCCGATAACTGCTGTCCCTGCAGTCCTAATCGCGTCGATTGCTCGGTATTTTGCTCACGCCAGCCGTCTAGAGCTGCCGTTGCGTCGCCTCTGTCCTGCTTTGCTCTCAACGCGTCGTCTAATTTGACCCACAATATGTCGAATGTAGTCTCGATTCATTTGCCTTATTTCTCTGCGGTGCCTTTTGTTAATTTTCGTATTTCTGCTGTGCGTGTGCTTAATATGTCATATTTTGTATCAAAATCTTCTGTGCGTATGCGTAATTCTGCTGCTTCGCTACTTGCCCCTGTTTGTTCCCGGCCCTGCGTTGCTTATTATTTGTCTGATTTGCCAAGCTTGCTTTGTTCTATGCTTCTATGTTCCTATTTTTCTGTGCCATAGTTTCCTGTATATGTTCCTGATCTGCATTTTGTTTCTGCGTCTGTGAATTTCCCTGACCCGATCAACCGCACCGACCTCGTTCGCGCCGAGCGTGTTTTGATTGGTCGGTCATGCTCCCGCCATTTTTGCTCTTCTTGCCAAAATTCGAATTTCGCCGATTGGAGCCCTGCGTCTCACGGGCAGCGTGCGTACTGGTCCAGACGTCGATCCCCGCTAACGTACGCCGCTTTCGCGCGCCCATCGATCGTTCGTACCCCGACGCCGTCCACGCCCGGGACCATGGCGTCTCCACTGCCTCACCTGCGATGGCTTCCCGGCTCATGGCCCTCTGGCTAGCGATCGACCGGAGGCTCCGGCTCCGGCTCCGGCTCCGGCCGGATTTGAGCCTCCGGCTCCGGCTCCGGCTCCGGCAAAAAAAGTGCCGGAGCCGGAGAATTTTCACTGTTCAGAATTTGGCAAAAAGTTCAAATTTTGAGAAAAAATCACAAGGTTAACGAAGCGGTTAGTCGGTTACAGTACTTATATTACTGCCAGTTGTAATGGCGGTGACTACCCCTCTCTAGCATTATGTATTTTTACGTCTCTAATTGACTAAACTCGACTTGAAAATCAAAAGTTTCTCACACTTTATATAATCCAGGGGCGGCCCCCAGACCCCTATAGGCTTGTAACTACGTGACTTAGTGACTTGAACTTGACTTTTAGCTCTGATGTTTTCGGCCGGTCAAATTTAGTACAATGATTGCATGTGCTGTTATTTCGCAAATTTTTGTGTTAAAATAGCAAAATAGTTCATTTTTACCCATTCCAAAAATTGAAAAATCAGTCCCCCCCTAAGTTTTTTCCTGGCTACGCGACTGGTATACGCCTTAAATTACAGGGGTGAGGAAGCGGTAATCCCCGGAAGCTAGATACATTTATGGCATTGTATCTTCTACAAAGCGTACTATATAATCTTTTCCAAATTGTCTATTTTTTTGGGTGTAATATAAGTTTCTTGACAATTTTGCAAGGTTTGACTAAAAGGGGGAGGTGAGAAACACCCTGAGAAACCCCCTCCTTCTGACTCCTGACTACGCCCTTGGCACCGCAGTTAAAATATACTGCTTAATTTGACCAAATTTTTGACTTTTTGTCAATGTTGATGAAATTGTGTGAGATCACCTGAAACCGGGACCAGTCAGTTGTCAGTGGCCAACTATATATACATATATACTGGTCGTATGAGTGAGTATATAAAGACACATGTATAGAAATGGGGCGTGACTGTTGAAAAATTAAAGACTGCTATTTCGAAAAAAAAATTTTTTGAAAATTTTTTCACAATTGTCAACATTTTTTTCTAATTGAATTTTTCTAAAAAACACTGCCTCCGGCTCCGGCTCCGGCTCCGGCTCCGGCATTTTATATCCGGCTCCGGCTCCGGCTCCGGCTCCGGTAAAATTTTACCTCCGGTCGTTCGCTACCTCTGGCGTCCAGCTTACGCGGCGACAAGGCGTTGTGCCTTCTGTCGTGTTTCGTCGTTGGCTGTTTGTTATGTTTGGCGATGCCCATCTCCCTGATGCTGCGTCTTTTCGCAGCGAAACAGCATGGGAATTTCCCTACCATGTAATTATGTTGATTTATGTATTGTTATTGCTTCGACGCTGTGCTCGGCAACCAAGCCCGAGTCGTCGTCGGTGTCTCAGTCGCCGGGCACGCCAAATGCTCCGTCGATCCATGTGCTCCGTCCCCCGAACCTTCGTGCGTGGAGGTGGCGGAGACGACCTGCCAACCCCCGTCACCGCGCGTCAGCCAATTCTCAACCGGGAGGATTGCGCGCCTCGGGGCAGCCTGCAATTCTTCTGCCCATCGCCGAAGATTCTGAAATGCCCCCTGTGCCCCAAAACGATAGCCAACCTTACGTTCTACAAGGGTAGGCAGTCCATGGCCCGGCACATCGAAGCCAATCACCGTATCACGGTCTCCCACGAGTACCGCTGCCTGTTTTGCGACGAGGCGACGGGCGCGCGACCATCGTTTCACTTGCATAAATGCACGAAAGCGCGCGCCGATTATCGACCCCATCGCTGATGATAAGGCGAAATATTGTTGTGTGGAATGTCCCTTTACATGTGCGAATGAACTCGGTTTTCGCAACCACATGAAAGGGCATTCCAGCGAGAAACTGAAGGAGCAGCTGAAAACGAACGACGACCGGCGGGCATACGAAACGTGTGTCAGCGAGGTGATCGCGTCCACCAAGAAACCCCCGAGATCGCCGAGCTCACAAGAGTTCATCACTATTGTGCGCGAGGATGGGGGCACGGTGCAGCTGCCATTCGGAACTGGGTCACAGGATGCCACAATCGACATGAGCATCCTCGACCAATTCGACGACGAAGAAGAAGAGGTCTTCGCCGATACCCTCGAACCTGGGGAACTCGCCGACACCCCGGATCCGGTCCAGGTGATGGCCCTGGCTGACGTTGACACTCCCCGACCTGAGCCTGCCGGACCTCAGTCCGACGAACTCAACACTGGGCCAACTGATCCAGTCGAAACTGAGGCTGAACCGGAGGCCCCGCGCCCTGCAGCAGAAGCCCCGACCCCGACCAGCGCAGCTCGGCAATTTATGCCTAGCAAGAGACTGTCCACTTTTGTCGGAGTGGACATCTATGATGCTGATCTGGCCTCTGCTGAGCCTGAAAATTGGTTCACAGATGGGATTATTGATTCATACCTTCGGCACATCACCCAGCCCCTGAAGAGCTGGGGTAGTATTAGCTCCTACCTCAGCCAGAATGTGAAGAAACAGGGCTCATGGGTGGATGCTACAACTTTTGCCAAACAGCAGCTGGGGCCCCCGAACTTGTTAGTGCCACTCCATGTTCGGGGCAACCATTGGCAACTGCTGCATGTAAATTTCAAAAAAGAGACGGCGAAACTGTATTGCTCAATGAACAGTCCAGATATGGAACACGCCAGCAATACTCTGCGTGCCATTCTGGAAGCTGCTGATTACATCGCCAGAAAAAGCAGAGCTGCCATATGGCCGATTGAAGTGCTCAGCGGGCCGCAACAGCCTAATGGCTATGATTGCGGGCCATTTATTTTGCTGATGGCTGACAGACTCACCCGTAATGCGGACCTAACTTTTGATGTGACGGATGCTCGGAAGCTGCGTCAGGATTTGAGAGAGTCCATTTTGGTGGCTACGGGTGCTGAAAATCCGTCGAAGAATGCCCCTAAACCTCCACGAAAAAAGGCTCCCCCGACAAATCCTGATCAGGAACAGCTTTTGACTGAGCTCAACAGCATTTCAGAAGACGATTGGGACGGCTTTGAAGCCTTCTGTGCCAAGTTTGTGAAGAAGATGCAAGAAAAGAAGGCTCCGCCACCGCCGCCCAAGAAAACAAACACGGGCACGGCCAAGAAAACTCCGCCGCCCCTGGATGACCACCAGCTGAAACAGCTGTTCCAGCGGAACCGGAAGAAGGGGCTGCGAGCTGTTCTCAAGAAACAGCCTCCTGTCTGCTCCATCAGTGCTGAGGCCACGGAGGAACACTTCAAGTCCACCATGGGCAGGACATTTGATCCTGCACTTGACTGTGCTCCAGAAGGCCTATTGGACATTGCTCCGGCGGCCGATAACGAGAACCCCGCGAGAGCATTTACCACAACCGAAGTCTGGGAAAAACTCAGGCGACTTCGGAATTCTGCTCCCGGGGAAGACAGTATTACTTATGGCATGCTGCGAAAAATTGACCCGGATGCTGCCATACTGACGCAGATCTACAGCCGCTGCCTGAAGGAAAGACGGATTTCCTCCGCCTGGAAAATGGCGAAAACCATCCTGATACATAAGAAAGGAGATGAAGCAGATATCACCAACTGGCGGCCTTTAAGCCTACAACCCACTATTTATAGACTCTATGCAGCGCTGTGGGCAGATCGGCTCTATCTCTGGGCTACAACGCATGGCATTCTGTCGACCCCCCTCCAAAAGGGATTCGCCCCTACGGAGGGCCTGGCTCAACATAGTTTCCTATTGCGATCTGCTATCCTGAAAGGCAAATCTACGAACCAAACCGTTGCATTGGCCTGGCTTGATTTACAGGATGCCTTCGGGTCCATTCCGCACAGCCTAATCTCTGCGGTTTTGGAGAGGGCCAATTTGTCTCCAGCTGCCCGGGATGTCATGAAGGACTTTTACACCGATGCCTCAATCACGATGTCGACCCAGGCAGGGAGTTCCAGCCCAATTCGTGTTTGCCGTGGGGTTAAGCAGGGCGACCCATGTTCCCCTGTGCTTTTCAACCTAGCCCTGGAGCCTGTCATCAGAAGCCTCACGCAACAGCGCCAGTTTGCCTGCAACCTGGAAGGGGTTCTTATCCCGGCCCTTGCCTACGCAGATGACCTTGTCGTGATGTCGGACACTACAGAGCAGCTACAGAGCCAGCTTAGCCTACTAAATGATGCTGCAACGTGGGCAGGGCTGGTATTTAAACCGGCGAAGTGCGGATCCCTGCACATAGTTTCCGGCAAAACCCAGCCCACAGAGTTTAAACTTGGCAGCAACCCGATTCCGGCCCTGAGCGAAGGGGAATCCTATAAATACTTAGGCATTCCCGAAGGGCTACACGTGGACCAGTCGCCGCGAGAACTCTTGACCGAGGTGTTGCAAGATACCCGGACACTCGCAGAGAGCCGCCTGTTCCCCTGGCAAAAACTGGCCGCTTTTGTGTCCATGTTGTACCCCCGACTGCAACATCTCCTGCAGTTTACGGCATTCACAACCGTGGGGGACCTCACAAAATTTGATGCCGCAGTCAGAGTGCTGGTGAAACGCCACATCCTGGACTTGCCCAAGGTAGCTTCCAACGGCTACCTTTACGGCTTGCGAAGCACCGGCTGTATTGGACTCAAGGAAGCCAGGGTCGACCACTCCATTCTGCGATTATCCAGCGCCATGCGTCTCCTGTGGTCTCCTTGTGAATGGACAAAAACAGTGGCTCGACGGCAACTTCAAGAAATGGCCTATTTCTCAAAGATGAAAACGAAAGAAGCCATAATCACAGGCCAGAATACCCAGGGGCCCCTAAAAAAGGTTGATCCGGCAACCATCTGCCGCTACTTGAATTCCAGATCGGCTGCGTCATTCAAGGCCAAAACTATGACTATGTGGGCCAATCTCAGGTCTGACATCAGATATCTGAGTAAATTCTTTTCCATCATGACGGTAGAAGATCATGATTTTCTGCGCCTTTCTGTTCATATTCCAGGGGCCCAAGACCCGGTCACCATTGGAGCAGAAGGCGTTAAGGGTATTGTACCCGTCCTGCGTCGCGCTGTTGCCTGTTATTACACACAACAGCTTGCCTCCACTGCCTACCAGGGAAAGACTCTTTGCAACAGTGTGCCGAACACGGAGCAAGCATACTTCCTCAACAATGGCAGAAACCTCCGGGCCAAGGATTACAACTTTATCCACAGGGCCCGGCTGAACCTGTGCCCAGTCCGCTGCCGCAAGCCAGAGCGCTACTGCCGGAGATGCGAAAAAGCGCTCGAAACGCTGGGCCATGTCCTGAACGGCTGCATCAAGATCCATGGCACACGCTACACCCAGCGCCACAATGCAGTCGTGGACATCATCAAGAAGGCCATCCCAAAAAGCCAGGGCACAGAGCTGAGAGAAAACAGACGGGTGCCGCTGGCAAACACTAGAGGTAGACCAGACCTGGTGCTGATGAATGAAGGCACCGAAACGGCCCATTTCCTTGACATTTCCATTGTCAATTCGAACTTCCCAGAAGCGTTTCTGAATGCCCGCGACAAGAAAATTCAGAAATACGCGGAGGAGGAACAACAACTCCGCAGTCGCGGGTATACAGTCTTGGTGGAAGCTATTCTTGTTGGCTCCCTGGGTGTGTGGGACCGCGGCAATGATCCCATCCTAACCTTACTGGGAGTTTCTAAAACGACTCTCAAAGAGGTTCGCCAGAGGTGCATTGCCGCGGCCATAAGGGGGTCCTCCGACATCTGGGAAAGCCATGTGTTTGGCCCCAAGCCAGCGCCCCAGACCAGCCTTCGCAGATCCCAGTGGAAGAAACGCCGTGGTCGTGGCCAAATAGGCCAATCCAGCCATGGTCCGCCAACCAGTCGACGCTTCGGTCTGGCGGAGGAACACATACCAGGACCAACCGACTACCGGTGCAATCTGCATGGAAGGGCCTACCATACCCAACCTATGACTCCGGCTCTCGCCCTGTCCGGAATGTGAATCCAGTCGGCCAATCGGGATTGCATCAGCTAATCCCCCGGGCGGACCAACGTCTCCAGGGTCCCCCCTCAGCTGCACCTCGGTCACATGTTAGGGACCAGCGGGGTGCCCCGTCTCAACCTCCACCTCGCCGTTTCCAGCGGGGTTCATGGGCTGTACCACCAGCCCAGCCCCAGCCCCATTTCCGAACCTCCGATTCCAGAAGCTCCCAACCGGTGCAGCGTGACGGGCGATTCCAATTCCAGGGGTCCAGTGGGGGCCCAAAATCCTGGGGCTCCAATGCTGGTCCTCGGGTCGGCCAATTTCGACCTGAATCAGGACCCTCAGTAATCCCAGTAGCCAATCGGATCTTCCCCATCTCCCGGGCGCCCGTCCCCCGACCGCAATCTACATCTTGGGTACGCGGATATCCAGCACACCAGCACGGGCAGTCCAACGCGCCCCAGTGGGCCCCGACAAACCGAGGTATTCGTAAACCCATCCGTCCCCCACCTCGTCCAAAACCTCTGAACGAGTCCTGGGGACCGGCCTCCGCCCGATACGTCCACCTCGAGAATGGTGAACTTCTCATCACCGTCCGGCCAACCACATCCCAGTATGTTCCCGCCCGCCCGCAACGTCGAATCGCATCCACCGCGGATATGGGCATTCCTGCCAGCCAATCAGCCAGCTCCTTTCCAGTCCCGCCTCCCCTTTTTCCTTCCAAGAAAACTAACGATGTGGACTTCACTCAGAAAATTATTGACGAAATAATGGCACAAAAACGCCACTATTAGGACTGCATCTGGCCGGCAGCCAGCCACACTCAATCTACGATTGAGTTTGGCTGGCTGCCAATTATTTTCTGTGCGGATTACAACCCCTTGTGCTTTTCTTAAATTGTTTGTGGATACTATTTATGTATAATAAAATTCCTGTCTGCTGAATAGGTACGGGTTTGCATTGCACCGCGTTTTACAAGTATATCGTGTTTGTATGTAGGCAGGAAATTTTCATATTTCACTTTAAACTAAATTTCCTTTAGGGCCCCGTTGCACCAAACACTAATAACTGATAAATTATCATTTATCAGTAAATTGTCAGCAAAATGCGTTGCACGGCGTTTACTGATAACTGATAATTAACAGTTATCAATTATTAGTGTTGTACAAAATTTACTGATAATTATCAGTTATCAGTAAAATTTCCTACATTTATCAGTGAATTATCAGTGTTTGTTGTACAAAGTAAAACACTGATAACTGATAAATCTAGCCAATTTTTTATCAGTGTTCGTTCACTGATAAATTTTATTTATTAGCATTTTCAAGCAACTATAGTTAATTTTGCTGCTTGTTGATTTTATTGAACTTTCTGAAATTTTGCTGCTTTTTGCTACATATGTTGTCCTATTTCGGTGCCATATTAGAATAGAAACTGCATCAGTGTACTAGTGTGTTTCATATATCCAATGTGCCAGTCACACAGCATTTGCTCAGGTGATACAGATATTGCTTCAAATATGAAAATATATGTTTCTAAATTAGTGTTCATAATGAATGAGAAAAGTTAGTAAAATTAGGCTAATTTTTACGTTTTTAATGGATTATTGATAATTTAATAGTTATCAGTTATCAGTGTTCTTGTACAACACTGATACTAATAACTGATAACTTTTTACTGATAACTAATAACTGACAACTATATTTTTTTTATTTTAGCCCCAAGCCGTAGGCGCAGCAAGTCTAGACTTAAGAAGCTTTTTGGCTATTCTATAGCACGTGCACAGTTGGCCTTAGTTTGAAGTCAGCCAAAAGCCACTTCTATAATACGTGGACGGTCTTTACTACGAAATAGGCGAATACCATCTTCTATAGCACGTGCACCCCCCGCCTCTAAACACAGGAAAATTTTTTTTAATTTAAACTTAAATTTTTGAATTTAGAAAAAAATTAGAACAAACCAGAAAAAACTAGAAAAAATTATCTATAGTCTTACCAAAAATGTATGTATTGAAGAAGAAGAAGAAGAAGAATTTATTAAGTCAATGAAAACAAAAATATTATGCGTATGGAAGCAAAACAAATATTAGCGCAAAAATGAACAACGTATATCAGGGTTGGATACCGGACAAAAAGGTTTTTTCCGAGGTATAAGAAAACCTAGAAACTGGTAAATTTGTCGTGTAAAGTTTAAACTTGCTCAAAATGCTTTAAAACTTTTCGAAAGACAAAAGTAGGCTTGTTTTGTGACTAATTAAGCATTTTATATTATATTATTATCATTAGGTATTATAAATCAAAGCGGATATGTTTTTGTACGGTTATTTTCACGTCCTCACATTTAGATTCTTACGTCCCTATATTTCAATCGGTCAGTTGAAAGCACCTTGCTCATAGTGTTTTTCTACAACTCCTTTGCTTATTGGGAGAATTTACTGAAAAGCATCACAAACTGAAAATATAAAACTAAAGATGAAATGTAATAATAATAATAACTGTAATACTAGTTTTTTGTAATTGCTTTATGCTTTTCCGCGTTCCTTATTATAAAATCGACAAAATACTAAGCAAATTAATGTAAAGCTAGTGCAGAATTGCAACCAGAAAAGTCAAGTAATATTTTGGTACATCTGATAGAATGTTAAAAATGATAAAGCTGTATAAAAGGTGCAACTTTTGACCTGTCATTATCATCTATACATGGGCGTAAACAAACAAGATGTCACATGAGACATGTTTATGACCTCACTTCATCAAGTTTGGCCAATTACTGGCATGGGAACGTGAAAATAAATTTCTGGGCACGCAAGAATCACTTTCTGGGGACGTGAAAATAATTGGTGTATGTTTTTTAAGCAGCGAATTTGGATCGGCATCGAAAAAAATGCCAATCTAATCTCCATAATTCTATTAGTGAATTAAATTTTTGTTATTGCTGATGTAATTTTTAAGAACAAATCGAACTATTTCTCCTATACAATATACAGCACAATAATTGTCTACTATCTGGGAAACCATTATCAACACAGATTTAAGCTAGCATAAACCAGTGAGCCACGTGTCTGGGTCTCTCCGTGTTGCCGGGTTTGTGGCAATTAAAGGGCATACTGTTACTATTACTGTTAGAGGTTGGGCGGGCCCTGTGTTCAGCCCTGGAGAACAGCCCGCCGTACTAGAGGCAGGATTTCTCCGAACCCAATGTGGTTAAAATCTAGCAGAAGACTTTAGAAACAGAAGAAGCTGTGTGATCCGTAGTTCCTTTACGTTGGCAATCGGAATGAGTCCTATCGAAGCTCCAGCGCTCTGATCCGAGAAAATTTAGGACACTCGCAAATAAAATGCGCCGCTGTGTCATCAGTAGCTTCATTGAGCACCAAAGGGCATGCTGAAAAAATGAGCAGCATGGGATTCAGAAGAATTTCTGATGAATCCGGGCGGGCGACCGGAGGGGTAAAAAAGGTACTGAACCACAATGGAACAGCATAAAACTATATACCCTCGAAAGTAGAAATTCAAAAATGAATGACTTAAAAAGCAAAAAAATCTTCGAAAATGTTAAATTTTTTATTTATTTTCTTAAAAAATTAACAATGGCATTTCGATCAACGAATTCAAGATCCGGGGACAGAACGATCCTTTCTGGGTTGGACGTTGTCGAATTGCGGGAAAATATGTAGGTAATACATGTAGTTGATAAAGGGGCAAAAATTTATGAGCGTTTCTGCGCGCAGCGGAGTTTTTATACTGGAACGTGATCTGCACATTAAGAAAGCAGCAAAAACTGAAAGTCTTCCCTCTTTGCAACGGCCACTTACATGAACATCTGGCAACCGAATCCGACACATCCAAAACTGAGGACAACCTCCCCGTCCGCCGGGCGTTAGGCACGCCCCTCTCGCCGACAGCTCACGTGCATCTACGCAATATTATTTAAAACACGTTTCTCTATCCCTTCATAAAGTTGAGTTTTATGCACGCCTACACAACAAAATTATTTATAAAATTGAGGGAGCGAAAACATTGCTAGTTACAGACAATCTTGACAAAATTTTGCATATTTGGGCAATTTTGGAGGTAAGCATTGCGTGCCAGCGCCCACAGTCTTTTTCAAGATTCTCAAGTTCAGCGTTTTTATGTAGCTCATTTAAGTAACATTTTTCGTCCCGAAAATTTGCCGTACTAGCAGATTTTTAGTAAGGTGGCGCTCCCCATTCACTGCAGGTCCAACGTTTTTTTGCGCCCTGCTCTTTTAAGCCTTTCCAGATGGATACCCTTTATTGCTCAAAAAGAATCCCAAACGACATGTTAGCAACTTTGCAATCTTAGCGTTGTAATTTAACTTCCTCCTTTTCTCAAAGTTAGTAAAAACGCAGCTTTGACTACGTACAAAAGACGATTTTCGCAGCAAACGGTTTTGTTGTGACATTATTAGTTTGTTATTAATATTTTGCTTAAGAATGTGCCAGGAGATCCTTCAAAATTTCAAATCATTTCAACTATTCTGTCACTCTGTTAGTCTGTCACCGTTCAACATTTACAAAAACTAATTAACATATGTGCATATATATATA
>JASANF010017079.1:0-43985 GCA_030248245.1 Trissonchulus sp. WLG1_4
ATAAAGGGTAAATTACCATCATAGTCACAAAAACTTTTAGAGAAAAAATCATTAAAAACTTCAGACTTTTCACCATCATCAGTTACCACAAGTCCTTGAACATTTAGAGGAGGAATAGCAGGTATGCAACTAAGTTTAGAGTTGACAAAATTTCCGAAAAAACGAGTGTTACCTGATGATATAAGTTTGGACTCATATCGATTTCTGCATAAACGTAATTCTTTTCGGTAAGAGGCACTCACATTTTTCCATTGATTTTTATCTTCAGAACGCTTAGTTCGCTTAAATTTTTTCCATAGTTTATTTTTAAGTTTACGTAGTGTAAAGGCATTGTTTGATAAAGGTAATTTTGAACTAGAGTAGTCAACCATTTTTTTGCGAACTAACGTTTCTATAGCGGTTAAAATTACACCTTTTATCATAGCATACAAGACTTCTATATCATAGGAATTATTAAAAAGCATTTCCCAGTCAGTAGATATAATAAAATCATTTATTGCATCATAATTTGCTTTTCTAAAATTCAAGCGTTGCAGAAGGCTCGAAGAGGTATACGTAACAAATGGAATTTTAAAATGCACCATGCAATGATCACTTAAGGAGAAAGGTTCAATAACTGAAACATTGAGTATATAACGCTCATGTTGGACAAGTAAAATATCTAAAATATTACTGTCACGTGTAGGTGTTGTTACTAATTGTAAAAACCCATGGAGGAGACAAAATTCTAGAAAAAGTTCATCAGGGCTAGATGTAGGAGCAGAATAAGAATCCCAACATATTTGAGAAAAATTTAAATCCCCCAGTATAATACAATTTTTATTGACATACGGACTTATTTTGTCGCAAAAATTTTCGGTTTGAGCAACAGTGGTTTGGGGAGGGCGATACACTAAAATAAAACGGAGCGTGGATTTTAAAACTTTAGCATCTACAACTAAAAATTCACAGCTAAAAATCTTATCATGATGTATAATCATTGACGGGAAGGATCGATGAACCAAAACTGCGACTCCACCTCCCCTGCCAGAATCTCTATCACAACGATAAATTTCGTATCGACAAGCACCCAACTCACTATTTAGAAAGGTGCTAGTGAACCAAGTTTCAGTTATGAAAATGAACTGAAATTGTTTTGGGCTATTAATGATATCAGTTTTAAACTCATTTAGCTTGTTCATCAAGCTTTGGGCATTGAACAACAAACAATTAGAGTAAAGCCCGGTTCATACTCGTCCTTTTGGCTGTCCTTTTCTCCTTTTGGTCGTCCTTTTGTCCTTTTCCTTTTGTTCGGGTGTCCTTTTGAAAACGTCCTTTTGTACTTTTCCTTTTCAGTTGTCCTTTTGCATTTTTAAAAACGTCCTTTTGATTCCGTCCTTTTGTCCTTTTGAAAATGTCCTGTTGTCCTTTTGAAAGTGTCCTTTTCCTTTTCCTGTCGTCCTGTTGTCCTTTCGTAATTTTGTCCTGTTGTCCTTTTGAAAAGTCCTGTTGTCCTTTTGGGCTGTCCTTTTCTCCTTTTGAAAAGTAGAGCAATGCTCTACTTTTCAAAGAGTCCTTTTGCCTCGACCAATCAAATTTGAATATAATAAAATTTGATTGTGTGCATTTTGTTTGACTAGGATTGTGTCAAATATGGTGGGCAGTCAAAGTTTCAAAAATTATATTTGAGGCGGTAGATTTTCCGATTCGGTAGTAGGTAGCAATGTCCTGTTGCGAGCATCCCGAGGCCAGGTATCGCAGAGTCGCATACAGTCGCTCGGGCACACAGATAGGGTCAAAAGCCGTATGCCCGTGAACCAAATAAGGTCGCAGTAGAAGGACAAGATCGTCAAATTTTTCAGGAGTCATGCGTAAATGTCGCACAAACTTATCAGGAAAATTTCTCAGCTGACGAATGAGTGAGAAAAATTCCCCATAACGGTGTCTCACAAAATTCAAGGGGCGTACACTGTACAACCGCTTGCGTCGTCGCCGCCGGCGGCGCAGGACAAGGGCAAAAACAACGGCGTCGCTGACTTGCAGCAACTCATTCATGACTCTGAGCAAAACAAACCAAACTGCTAAAGTGCACTGACGACAAACACGTGACCTTGTCCTTGTCCTTTTGTCCTTTTGCTATTCTGATGACGCTCCAAACATTACAGGACAAGTCACAAAAAAAAGGAGAAAAGGACGTTTTCAAAAGGAGAAACGGACGTTTTCAAAAGAACAAAAGGACAGTTTGAAAAGGACAAGGACTTTTTGAAAAGGACAACAGGACTTTTCTAAAAGGAGAAAAGGACGCCGAAAAGGACAGCCAAACAGACAAAAGGACGGGTTTCATTTGTAGTCAAACTGTTTGCAAAAGGACAAAGGACAAAAGGACAAAATTCAAAAGGACGAGTATGAACCGGGCTTAAGGATCATTATTACTGTTGGTAGTAGAAAAATAACTAGGGTCACTTACACCCCGTTTGGGGGAATCATTCCCCCCTGCCAAGGGTGCTTGTCTGGTCGGCCAGGAACAATTTCATTATTTTTAATAATGACATTTTTTCCCTGGTTTCGCAATTCTTGGAGTTGCTGTCGAAGTTTACGGTAACGTTCACGCTCTTCAAAGGTCAAGTCCGGTCTGACCCATACCCGTACTCCCGACCAAGTTCCCGGAAATGTTTATAGGTCAGAAATTTGCGCCGAGCCCCCTGGTGGGTAAATTTAACCTTGATAATTTTTCCAGCAGGAGTACGGGGTTGCCCATCGCGATAAGCACAAATGATTTCACCAGGGTTAAGTCCAGCTGCGCTAGCCATCGTTGTCACAGCTGCAGTGACGTCCAAAGGGTTATCCGTCGGAATTTGTTTGAACGGCAAATTCAGCACTACCAAATTATTGAGTTTTTCTCTCTTTTTAGCTGATTTGTCAATAAGATCTTGCAGGACCGGAACAATTTGGACAATAACCTGGGACACGATATTAGTAATAGTCTTTTCAGACACCGTTAAAATGGGCTCGTCACGCGGCGATGATGGGGCTAAAGGATCAAAAAGAGCAACCGGTGACGAAGCTGAATTAGCAAGTGTCACAGGTTTACGCTGTGCGCATTGTTTTAAAGTCTCCGAGCAAGCAGTGCAAAACATGGAAATAAAGGGGATTGCACCAGCTTTCGAGAACTTCGCAAACTGGTCAGCAGAAACACCAACACAGGTGCTAGTATGAGCCTTGTTTTCACACAGTTTGCAAGGGATGGCATAATCCAAAAGACCAAGAGGAGCAGGACAATTCCAACAGCTATTCACGACATCAGACGTGGATCCTTTTCGACTGCTGGTCATGGTCAATAAAGCATAAATAATACTGTGGAGAAAATGATCGTGAAAATAAGCCCTCTCCCGGGCAATCACCCACAGATCCAGCAATTTCTGAAACTGAATCAAAAAAATCAATTAATAAAACGTTATTACGCCTATACACGATTAAGACTGACGTAATTTTTATCCGTTTTGGCCAAAAAATAACGATTTTGACGTTTTTATTTTAATTTATGGAGCCGTGTTGAGAATTTTGTGTAATTTTTCACAATTTTCACAATCGATGTTCAGTCGTAAAGAAATTTCAGAAGACCCGGCCAATGACCAACTTAGGCCTAAAAATGCTAACATTTTGAAATGTTTCTTTTCTTAATTATGTCACCTCCGAGTCTCCGACAGTCCGACCCTATTATACTGTCTAGTGTCTATTAGTGTTACATGCAGTCGGTGTGATAATACGTGAAAGAAAAAGTGTCCCACTTACAGTCACTAGAAACATCGTCACAAAGTTGCATGAGTTTGGGCCTAGCGGATCAGAAAAAGTCGGAGAAATTTTCAATTTTTAGGCCAAATTTAGTCAATTGGGGACGTATCGGAAATGTTTTCCGACTAAACCACAAAAATCAGCGCATAGACCTTACAGGTGGTATTCACGAAGGTAGTCTTGCTAAGACTAGGTCTAAGCGTTAGACTAGGTCTGGACCTAGTCTTGCGAGACCTAGTTTTAGGCTAGTCTACAAGAAAAACGTATGTTGCTTATCTTTAGCATGTAGAATCATTACAAATTTCATTACAAATTTGTTCTACAAATGTTCGTTTTGGAAATTTGATATTCACGAAAGCAGTCTTCGAAAACGATCGTTTAGCTAGCGTTTTAGTCTCCCTGATTTCGAATGTAAATCCCAGACCTGGGTTAGGCCTAGTCTGAAGCTGTTCTGTTTTTAAATTGAATGTACTGCTTTTCTTTAAATTGTTTTTCATATTAGTTTATGCATTAATTTAACGTAGTAACTATCGGATCGTAATGTGTACATATAGTACTAACTAAAATAGTTAAATTATTAATAAATTAAATGAATCATATGTAACTACACATCGTTTTGATTCTTCAAAGTTACACTAGGTATATTAGTGATAATTTTTATGTACCTAAAATAGCTTAATTTAAATTTATATGTTAACAATAATATCCCATACGTTTATGACCTCTTTCCCCCAAGACTATGTCTACTTTTCGTGGCCTCAAAGTAGCGATTTAGACAATTTTCGTCCAAATAATTATAGCGAAAATTTTATTAAAAATGCTGATTGCTTAAAATGGCAGTTTTGAAAATGCAGCAATTTTGACAAGCTGCTAATAGCTTGTTCTAGAAGCTTTTTACGAGCTGTTTTTTACATGTTAAAATACATGTATGAGGGGGGAATGGGGGGGACCCCCCCAAATCGACGACCCGGGAGGGAGGGTCCCCAAAATTTGGGCAAAATTTAGAAAAAATGACACTTTGGCGAAATTTTTGCTAAATTTAGGGTATTTTTGGTCAATCCGGGGGGGAGGGTCCCCAAAATTTGGCCAGAGAGGCCCCCCAAAATTTTGCCCCGTTACATGTATGCATGTTACTGATCTAGACTTAGACCGTAAGCACATTCATATTTTTTGTAAAAGCTTTTGCCGGTTTGTCTATAATGCCCAGTAAAAAAGCCGAATTTTGCCTATTTTTACTTCAAAAATATTTAACAAGGACTCGGAGACAATTACAGACACTTGCGGACTAGTAGGAACTAGGCTTAAAAGTAACTTATACGTGTGCCAAATATCATAACGTTAGCGGTCGGTTCTAGAGAGTCACGATTAAAACTGCAAATTCGAAAGTTCGAAACTACCATCTTAAGGGTGTGGAGGGAGGGCTACCCAGGTCAAAAATCAAACTTATCCAATTTTGCTTATTTTCACACATGTTACTCTCCCAAGGCACCTCTACCTCAGGTAAGAACAATTCAGCTTAAATGTGTTTTTTGGTTCAGTGCGTTTGTCGTGTATTTATGTACATAGACAAAAGAGGGCAAAAAGCCGATGAATAGCCGTTAGTTGGACGGGCTGAACACAGACCAGATATAACCAATCAAACTAAAACTTGGCATAATACTAGCCCAAATATGTGCACAAAATCTCATGTTACGGATTTTTATATGTCTTTTAAAATCCAAAATCGACGGCAAAGTGTAAAAAATGGCCAACTTTTTGGGCCCGCTAAATTTGAGTGACTGCACATTTGGCGTCACTGCACGCGTCATGGGCAAAAAATTTAAAAAAGGAATCATAGATGTTCAAATATGATGTCAGGCTATCGATTCATAACAAAAACTTTGGTTGTAGACACGCTTTTGATGCGCTTGTGAGTTACACACACGTAACATTAAATTTTTAAGATCTCTTAGTCAAAAGTCGGCAATAGTCGGTTTCAGTTTTTTAAATCTGCAATGCGCCTTTACGGAGGCTACAATGGAACTGGGGGGTACCCTTCACCCTCAAAACCGTACAACAAAAGGGCTATTTTGGGCTCCGCATTGGAAGCAGCCCACAACGCATAATAGCAAGAGTGTCATACTCTGCCTAGTACTCTTGATATTACGAGTTATTTATTGAAAGTGTTTTGAGCAATATGTAAAACCAACTACCTAAATTTCACTTATTAATTTTGCACATTTTTCCTAATGTATTTTAACATCGATATCTCTATGCATACGTATAATTCCTATACTACTGTAAAACAATGCTTTTCTTAGATTTGAGAGGTAGTGTTTCTATTTTTGCTTTTGAAATTCAGTTATTAACGCATTTAACGTAGACTGACTCAAGACTACTTTCGTGAATAGCAGTCTAGCGAGCGTTTTCGAAGACTTGGTCTGGACCTAGTCTTAAGCCAGTCTTGCCATCTTTAATATAGAAAATATCACCTGATATTTTCGTAACGATGATATCACCTGATATCTTGCAAAAGAAGCCTAAGACATAGTCTTGCTAAGACTGACTTAAAACACCTTTCGTGAATACCACCTTACGAGTTTACCTCCACTGCGTCAAAATTTTTTCGCAATTTTGCGAAAAGGTTCGAAACTTTTTCGCAATCATCAATTTTTTTTCGCAATTGCGAACGTTTTTGCGCAAAAAAACCCAGCCTGCAGGTAAAGTTAGGCTAACTTTACCAGCAGGTAAGGTGAAGGTAAAGTTAAATCTGCGGGTAAAGGTAAAGTTAAAATTGAAAATCCGGTTAACGTCTACTGTTGAGGTTAAAAAATTGCACAATACATTAACTTTAGCTGCAAAACAAGATAAAGCACTTTTCTGGCCCGAATATTAAAGATAATCTTAGCTATCACATTGACTTTTCGTCATTGTTTGAGAATACGATTTTACCTTCACCTTATTTGTGGGTGTTGTGTTAGCCTAACTTTACCTGCAGGTAATTTTGAGAATACGGCCCCAGGTTAATACACAGTAACAGGCAACTGTGCTTGTTAAGCACCAAAACTATGCCTAGATTAAAATTTGGATTTTGAGCTATTATGATCCGTAGGTCACTTATTTTGCTCCTTTATTTTCACAAGCGCGGAAAACAAGCCTGCAACCAGTAGTGCGAATTACATACCGGCCCGTATTCACATACTAAGTGTTATTCACAAACAAACGCTAAGCGTTTGCTAAGCGCTAAGCGCTTAAGGGGGTAGTGTCGCGAAAGCAGTCGATTTTGCGCGACTATAAAACTTTTTCAGTGAAAGACAGGTCATTGTTCTTTATTTATTCTAAAAATATGTTTCAAGGCAAATATTTTTGCCAAGTTTCAGAAAAATTGATGCAGCATACAGTTAGCAGTGAAGTCGCAAAGTCGGAAAAATGACGTTTTGAAAACCTATTCACATTCGATAATTTCGTCATAATTAAAAAATTTTTTGTTTAGATTCTTTACACAAAGTAAAAGCACATATGCTCTAGTTTACGCACACAAAATTTACTGCAAATTGCTTGAGTGGTTGTGGAGTAATACCTGTTTGAACTGTGAAACTGTGCGGAAACTGTGAAGTAGTCATAGCAATAATGACAAATTGTGAAAAATCTGGACGCGTATTTTAAAATCAAAAGAAAAACGAACCTTCATTTTTCATTTTTCTTATTTGTGGCAAAAAATTGTGTGTCAAAACATTACATGTACTTCACAAGCTGGCCAATCTGATATCTGGCTTGATTTTTTGAACTTTCATGTCTCTATTGTGTGATGTCTGGCTCACAAATGGTGATTGGTTAAAAATATTGGTAGATATTGGTAGTCTAGTGTCTGGCAGTATGTATTTCACACCATATGGCATTTCACTAGTTTCTCAGTGAACGTACAATTTCAAAGCAAAAAAGTTCTCATTTTGCAGCCTATGAGCAAAACTGCTTTGGCGACACTACCACCTTAAGTATGTTTAGCATGGTAGAAGTTCAAGTTTGTGAATAACACTTAGCGCTTATAAGCGCTAACACTAAGTGTAAACACTAAGTTTAAGCGTTACACTTAGTATGTGAATACGGGCCACCGTGTACGTACCAAATACCATACATGTAACGTACCAAACTTATTACAACAGCAATTTTTAGTTTTGTTACAACAGTCAAATCATAAAAGTACTGTTGAGGGAATAATGCCATATTATGCAACTTGAGTGATATATGCGTCACGAAAATTTTGGCTCGCTTTCAAATGACAATTGTTTCAATGCAATGTTGGACAAAATAATAAATGCCACGTGCTCATGTACGTGGCATTTTTTAAGCTAAGCTTTTTATCTTTTGGAAAGTTTATGGTTATCATTATCACTTCCGTGAAAATCACTGATCTGGCTTGCCAAATTGCTTGTCATGGGCCCGTATTCACATACTAAGAGTTATTCACATACTAACGCTAAGCGTTTGCTAAGTGTTAGCGCTTAATTTGTACTAAACTGTTATTCACAAAATAAACGCTTAAAAATTAGTGTTATACTAAACTTAGCGTTTAGCAACTTTTGTGCTTAGTTTTGGCTTTGGCTTGAAGTGCGCTCCCTGCTTGATGTGGATCCGGAATTCGTTATTTATCCGCATTTCCATTTGGTATTTATAAATCCGATTATAGATTTATTTAAATTACTATTTCTTATTAATAATATATATTTTTCTCGAACTATACATTTGTAAAAAATGTTTTCAGCAGGTGGATTCCTGAAAAATGCAAAATCAGCTCTGCATGTTTCAGGGGGCATATCATGAAAAATATAAATTTTCAAATAGAAGTTCTTGAAGAAAATCGAAAAATTACTCGAATTATCGAAAATTACTTCGATTAAGATGCTCTACTCAAAAATGTAAAAAAACGAGTTTGGACAACAAAGTGCATTTTTTATTTTTGGCGATTAAACGAGCAAAATGGATCGAATTGGTCGGAAAATGTTACTAATATATCCTAAATTGCATGCCCTTCCTTCCCATGGCGGCCAAGAACCTCCCCCACTCTCCCCACCCCTACCCCACACCATCCACTAACTAAGCGCTTAGCGCTTAGGGAGCTCCCGAGGTCCCTAAACTTAAGGGGGTAATTGCGTTTTTAGGTGTTTTTTTGCAAAGCCATAGCTCAGCGTTTACAAATTCAAATCACAAGCGGTCTTTTGCATTAGGTAGAACAATATCTTTCCTAAATGTATGCCATGCATTGAAATTTAACCTTTGATATTGTTTCCAGTATAAGCGACTAAAGAAAGGTCCTTTGCAAAATATTAATATTTTTTACAAAAAGTTTGCGCCACAGCTCTGAATCATACGATTACCTGTCGGGGCTGAAAGTTGGTAAGGTTTTTGACATGTTTAAAATCCCCAGGCATGTCCCCCACTTTTTTAATAACTAGTCAATTTACTGAGAAAATAGCTGAAAAGCAAACGCACCGAAAATTTAAGATATGTTCTTGTAATTAAAACCCTCTAAAAACGTCCACAGGTGAAATTTCGAAAAAGTGAGAAACATGCCTGGGGATTTTGACCTTTACAGTAGTGTCCCAAAAATTCATGCTCAGGCGTCACTTATAACTTGAGTACTGGTGGCGCAAAATTTACATAGAAATCACAAAAACCTCGAAAACGCAACTACCACCTTAAGCGCTTAATTCTAAGCCAAACACTAAATTTTAAGTATGTGAATACAAAATTGAAACGCTAAGTTAAGCGTTAGTGTTTGCTAAGCGCTTAAATAAACACTAAGTATGTGAATAACACTTAGCGCTTATAAGCGCTAACACTAAGTTTAAGCGTTACACTTAGTATGTGAATACGGGCCCATGGCCAGTGGCGTATCCAGGATTTCGCAAAGGGGGGGGCTGCGACCGGGGGGGGGGGGGTGCGGAGCAACTGTGAGCCACCGCCGATCAAAAGGGGTCTGGCGGGGACGGCAACCCTCGGACCTTTTTTGAGCTTGTTATTGTAACCATCGATAAACTACAATAGTGAATCTGCAGCAAGCACTTAACTTTGCGGAGGTCTGGGGGCGGCAGCCCCCAGAAGTTGAAGCTTTTTTGAGATTTTAACCATCGAAATTGCATTGAAAATTGCACTTTTTACATGAAATAAAGAAATGTAGTGGATCTACAGCTAGCATTTAGCAATGCGGGGGTCTGGGGGCAGCAGCCCCCAGAAGTTGAAGCTTTTTTGAGATTTTAACTATCGAAATTGCATTGAAAATTGCACTTTTTCCATGAAATAAAGAAATGTAGTGGATCTACAGCTAGCATTTAGCAATGCGGGGGTCTGGTGGCGGCAGCCCCCAGAAGTTTTAGCTTTTTTGAGGTTTTAACTATCGAAATTGCATTGAAAATTGCACTTTTTCCATGAAATAAAGAAATGTAGTGGATCTACAGCTAGCATTTAGCAATGCGGGGGTCTGGTGGCGGCAGCCCCCAGAAGTTTTAGCTTTTTTGAGGTTTTAACCATCGACATTGCAACGAAAACTACTAAAGAGTAAAAGACCCCAAAACTAAAGAGTTGGAGTGAATCTTTTTGTGCTATGGGCCAGCGTAGGCTATTTTATGGCTGCGTTCAAAAATTGGGGTTTTGCGATGATTTATCGTTGCAATATGCTTTTGCCAGGTGGCTTTTTCTGATCCGTCGTCAAAAACGACCGTTTCTGATGTGTGTTGCAATTTTAGGGTTGAAAATTGACACACGAGACGCGGATACACTTGCCGTTAGCAGATCATTATTCAAAGTTCCAAATGGTCGACTGTGGCTAATTTTATTATACAGAAACTATAAATTGGCCGAAAATTGCTAATGTGTCGTTTTTTGCGTTAAAATAGCAATTAAATGCATTTTTAACGTTTTAAAACAAAGAAAACTCATCCCCCCTCCCCGAAATTTTTTTTGGCTACGCCACTGCAGATTGGTGTAATAATGCTTCAAAAATTAAAATTAACAAAAAGTGAAAAAATCTTAAAAAATATGTATGCATAAAAAATATGTATGCAAAAAAATACAAACAAAAAAATACAAACATGTATGCAGCAAAGCAAAAAATAGTATACTTTGTATTTAATTTTGTATTTTTTACCCTATCTAACTATACAAACATGTGAGACATTAATCAATTAGCACAGAATATGATAATAGACCTGGCATATATATAGGCATGCACAAAGAAAAACGGTATCTAAGCCGAAAAAACATCAACAGAATGGAAAAAACTTGGAGATTTTTTAAATTTTGAAGGTAGAATTTGTCAATTGTGGAGGTATCAGAAACACTTTTGTCAGCTTTTGAAGTTTCGGAAAGGGGGGGGGCTGCGACCCTCTAAGGGGGGGGCTCAAATTGCTAAGAGGGGGGCTGCAGCCCACCCAGCCCCCCCCCCTAAATACGCCACTGCCCATGGCATGGTTGATTTGGAGCAAGCAGTTGTTTGAAAAACTGGGATCAAGTGCAGTTGGGGGGGGGGGGGGGGATATAGTGGACCTATTTTTTGGAGTAGAGCACCTTGAGGGAAGCATTTTTTGTAATAGAACCCCTATCCACAAATTTGGATTTTCTGAGCTATGACCCCTTGAAAATTGCATTTTCAGTGTTTTTGGAAGTGAACGTAGGCCAAAGTTCGAAGCCAAAAATGGCTATAATCTTTGTTTTTGGATAGTTTTGAGTGCGTTATGATGTTTTAAGGCATCGTCTAGGCTTAGTTGGCAGGATTTTCTAGGCTAAGCTGGCAGGATTTTTTCTGAAAATTTAGATTTTTTATTGCCTAAGCCTGAGCCTAAGCCTGAACCTAAGCCTAAGCCTAAGCCCCATACTAAGCCTAAAGCCCTAAGCCTAAGCCTAAGCCCAAGCCTAAATTAAGGCCAAGTTTGAATTTGGTCAAAAATTGGACGTTTCTGGCGAATTTGGCCAATTTTTCGACAGGAACCCGGTCAAAGAGCCTTCGTTTTGATTCTAAAAAATTGTAACCAATAATCTGACACCATTTAGACACGATTAGAATGGAAAAAACAAGAGCTTCGGAAAAAAATTGCGAAAACGTCCCTCATTGAGGGTTCAGAATCAGATTTCGGGGGATTGTATCTCAGAAAATCCAAAAAATGAAATAGGGGTTCTTGCAGTAGCGTACCCAGGATTTCGCGAAGGGGGGGGCTGAACTGATGGTCGACGACCGGGGGGGGGGGGTGAAAACGCACACGCAGTCCGCGGCAGCCTGCAGAAAGTTCAGCTTTTAACTGATCATTTTTCAGTTCATTTTTTTACTGATTTCATTGATATTGCAAAAAAAGTTTTATATACGCAACATGTCGTGCAATCATAGTGGTTGCAGGGGTCTGGGGGCGGCAGCCCCCAGAAGCTGGAGCTTTTTTAGAATTTTGAAATAAAATTTGCATTGAAAAACCATTTCTAAGCAACAGTTGTCGTGAAACATAGTGGTTGCAGGGGTCAGACTGAAGCGAGGGGGGGGGGGGGAGAAAAATTATTTTCTATTCTAATTCGCTTCCTACCCCATCTTTTAATAAACATATGAAACCCCCATCGTCAGCCATGCCCCCAATCTGATCTCTAGCCCCCAAAATAGCTGTCGCCCCTTTTAATAAAAATCTGAAGTGAAATTATTGGTGTTAAAACCCTTAGGGGTCGAATAAGTCGGAAAAACGGCATTTTTTCGACTAATGATCCGGAGTCCCCCTATATCCCCCAAACCTAGGGGGGTCAAAATTGAGCGCTCTTTCGAATATTCTAGGTTAGAAGTTCGTAGGATGTAAGCTTTAGCTGGAAATCAAACTTTGTCCAAAAATTAAACTTTACATGAAATTTTTTGCGCAAAATTGGATTTAGTCAAAAATACTAAATCAAATGAAAACCTGCTGTTACCATTGAAAGAGCAACTTCTAAGCTACTAAATGCTGAAAAAATTTTGTAAATCGGTTCAGGCTTTGAAAAGTTACAGAACTTTTTCTGAAGCCACCAGGACCAGGCTGATCGAAGCGTTACAGCACAAGTACGGTTCCGCAGAAATTCCGGATCAAGTGCGGTTAAGCAATTCTAAGCAACACTTGTGAAATCAAAGTGGTTGCAGGGGTCTGGGGGCGGCAGCCCCCAGAAGCTGGGGCTTTTTTCAAATTTTGAAATAAAATTTGCATTGAAAAAGCAATTCTAAGCAACACTTGTTGTGAAATCAAAGTGGTTGCAGGGGTCTGGGGGCGGCAGCCCCCAGAAGCTGAAGCTTTTTTAGAATTTTGAAATAAAATTTGCATTGAAAAAGCATTTCTAAGCAACACTTGTTGTGAATTCATAGTGGTTGCAGGTGTCTGGGGGCGGCAGCCCCCAGAAGCTGAAGCTTTTTTAGAATTTTGAAATAAAATTTGCATTGAAAAAGCAATTCCAAGCAACACTTGTTGTGAAATCATAGCGGTTGCAGGGGTCTGGGGGCGGCAGCCCCCAGAAGCTAAAGCTTTTTTAGAATTTTGAAATAAAATTTGCATTGAAAAAGCAATCCTGAGCAACACTGGTCGTAAAAAAAGAGTTGTTGCAGGGGTCTGGGCTTGGCAGCCCCCCCCCCCCCAGAAGCTGGAGTATTTTTAGAATTTTGAAATAATAATTGCATAGAAAAACCAATTCTAAGCAACACTTGTCGTGAAATCATAGTTGTAGCAGCGGTCTGTTCAGAGTCAGATTATGTCAAATATTTCAAACTTTTAACCTATTTAGATAAAAAAAGCACGAAAAATCGGCTCATGGGGGGACTAGCAAACCTGAAAAATACGTTGTATACAGGAAAAAATTGAAGAAAAACCATGGGTGACAAGGGCTGTCCTTAGACGTTCGTCCTCCACTCCACCCACCACACGGTTTTTAATTAAAAGCCACACAAAATATATAACTAAATACCAATAGTAGTTGTCAGCATTACTCATTATTAATACACCATAGCAGATATAAGTCATGTATATACATTAGAGCAGTAATGAATTAGGGGCGAGATCCCCTTGAAAGAAAATTTTGGAAAATTTTTGAAATTTCAGTGTAATTTTAGTCAATTGGGAACGTGCCGGAAAATTTTTTTCAGCGGTGTCATAAAACCAAAGAAGACCATAGGAAAAAAGTGAAAAAAGGGGGGGGCTGAAATCGCGAAGGGGGGGGCTGATGTCCCCCTAGCCCCCCCCCTGGGTACGCCACTGGGTTCTTGAAGCAAAAATGCTTCCCCCAAGGTGCTCTACTCAAAAAAAATAGGTCCACTATTCCCCCCCCCAACTGCATTTAACCCAAAAACGGTCAATTTTCGATTTTTTTAGATTGATTTTTTTCAATTTCTATATTCGATCAGCAGTCTGAATTTTCTGGTGAAATGCAATTGAGTGGGTATATTTGTGGTAGATCCATACATGTATGAGAGGGGGATGGGGGACCCTCCCAAAAATTGTGCCGGGGGGGAGGGGCTCCAAAATCACAGGAAGAAAGTGAATATCAAGAATATCTCAGTTGTCTGTAAATGATGCAGTTGTATCTGAATTTTGGGTAAAAAAATCAGATATAATTTACCCTTTCCATTCAGATAGAATCCACAGAAAATTTACAGAATTTCACCTAAAATTCAGATATTATTTACAGCCATTCACCCCGAATTCAGAAACTCTGAAAATTATGTGAATTTTATCTGAAATAAGCCTATGTACAATTGAGGTAAAACTCACCCAGATTTTACAGAAAATTCAGATAAAATTTACAGCTATTCAACATGTACGCTGTGTCTCTGCTGGTCAATTTCAGATATTATTTACACAATTTTTACAGAATTTTCAGGTAAAATTTACAGCTATTCAACATGTATATACACTGTGTCTCTGCTGATCAATTTCAGATATTATTTACACAAATTTTACAGAATTTTCAAATAAAATTCAGATATTTTTCATGCAGGCAGCGCACTATGCTGGCTTGGTTTAATAGGGTTTTCAGATAAATTTTACATAAAATTCAGAGAATTCCATTGGCTGCCACAGATAGGATCAAGGGAGCAAGTGCAGTTGGGGGGGGGGGAATAGTGGACCTATTTTTTGGAGTAGAGCACCTTGGGGCAAGCATTTTTTGTAATAGAACCCCTATCCACAAATTTGGATTTTCTGAGCTATGACCCCTTGAAAATTGCATTTTTAGTGTTTTTGGACGTGAACGTAGGCCAAAGCAGGCGCGGATCCAGGAATTCTCAAAGGGGGGGGGCCCACCTTGGGTGTCGACCGGGGGGGGGGGGGGGGTAGGGAGCGTGAAAAAATTTTTGCGAGGCGTTTTTTTAGTAGTGTCGATTGTTATGTTTTATGTGTTATTTTACACATTGCATAGCAGTAGCGTATCCAGGACTTCGCGAAGAAGGGGCTGTACTGATGGTCGACGACCGGGGGAAGCGAGGGGGGGGGGGGGTGAAACGCGCACACAATGTAGCAAACTAACAGGGCGCGCCAGTCTGCAGGGGTTTAGCTTTGTAGAATTTAGACGGTGAATTTGCACTGAAAAAGTTGTCAGCAACACGTCCTAAAGTCATAGCAATTGCAGGGGTCTGGGGGCGGCAGCCCCCAAAAGCTGGAGCTTTTTTAGAATTTTAAAATAAAATTTGCATTGACAAAGCAATTCTAAGCAATACTTATTGTAAAAAATCAAAGTGGTTGCAGGGGTCTGGGGGCGGCAGCCCCCAGAAGCTGGAGCTTTTTTGGAATTTTGAAATAAAATTTCCATTCAAGAAGCAATTCTAAGCGACACTTTTGTAAAAATCAGAGTAGACGAGTGGTTGCTTGCAGGGGCTTGCAGGGGAATGGGGGCGGCTGCCCCCAGCCCCAGAGGTTGGACCTTTTTTGGAGTTTTGAAATAACATTTCCAATGAAACAGCATTTCTAAGCAACAGTTATTGTAAAATCATTTTTGCAAAATCATTAAAAATGTCATTTTTGCTGCGATAAGACATCTAAAAGGATACATTAAACAGTGTCTTAAGCAAATAAATAGTGTACAATGCACCCATATACACATAAACAGGCTTTAATAGAACACAAAGGCAAAAAATATGGAGCACAGGATTGCAGGGGTCTGGGGGCGGCAGCCCCCATAAAAAAATTGGGGAAATTTTTGATTTTTAGGCCAAATTCGGTCAATTGGAGAGGTATCGGAAATTTTTTTCTATAGGCCCTCTTTGGCAAAGGGGGGGGGGCCAGAGCTAAAGGGGGGGGGGGCCTGGGGCCCGTGGGCCCCCCCCCCTGGATCCGCCACTGGGCCAAAGTTCGAAGCCAAAATTGGCTATAATCTTTGTTTTTGGATAGTTTTGAGTGCGTTATGATGTTTTAAGGCATCGTCTAGGCTTAGTTGGCAGGATTCTGTAGGCTAAGCTGACAGGATTTTTTCTGAAAATTTCGATTTTTTATTGCCTAAGCCTGAGCCTAAGCCTAAGCCTGAACCTAAGCCTAAGCCTAAGCCTGATACTAAGCCTAAGCCTAAGCCCCATACTAAGCCTAAGCCCTAAGCCTAAGCCTAAGCCCAAGCCTAAATTAAGGCCAAGTTTGAATTTGGTCAAAAATTGGACGTTTCTGGCAAATTTGGCCAATTTTTTGGCAGGAACCCGATCAAGGAGCTTTTTTTTATTCCAAAAAATTACAAACAATAATCTGACACCATTTAGACACGATTAGAACGGAAAAAATAAGGGCTTCGGAAAAAAATTGCGAAAGCGTCCCTCACTGAGGGTTCAGACTTCGGGGGTTAAATGCAGTTGGGGGGGGGGAATAGTGGACCTATTTTTTTGAGTAGAACACCTTGGGGGAAGCATTTTTGCTTCACGAACCCCTATTTCATTTTTTGGATTTTCTGAGATACGACCTCCCGAAATCTGAACCCTCAGTGAGGGACGTTTTCGCAATTTTTTTCCGAAGCTCCTGTTTTTTCCGTTCTAATCGTGTCTAAATGGTGTCAGATTATTGTTTACAATTTTTCAGAATCAAAACAAAGGCTCTTTGACCGGGTTCCTGCCGAAAAATTAGCCAAATTCGCCAGAAACGTCCAATTTTTGACCAAATTCAAACTTGGCCTTAATTTAGGCTTGGGCTTAGGCTTAGGGCTTAGGGCTTAGGCTTAGTATGGGGTTTAGGCTGAGGCTTAGTATCAGGCTTAGGCTTAGGTTCAGGCTTAGGTTCAGGCTTAGGTTCAGGCTTAGGCAATAAAAAATCGAAATTTTCAGAAAAAATCCTGCCAGCTGAGCTTAGCCTAGAGAATCCTGCCAACTAAGCCTAGACGATGCCTTAAAACATCATAACGCACTCAAAAATATCCAAAAACAAAGATAATAGCCATTTTTGGCTTCGAACTTTGGCCTACGTTCACTTCCAAAAACACTGAAAATGCAATTTTCAAGGGGTCATAGCTCAGAAAATCCAAATTTGTGGATAAGGGTTCTATTACAAAAAATGCTTCCCTCAAGGTGCTCTACTAAAAAAAAATAGGTCCACTATCCCCCCCCCCACCTGCACTTGATCCGACTTCGTGGGGTCATATCTCAGAAAATCCAAAAAATGAAATGGGAGTTCTTGAAGCAAAAATGCTTCCCCCAAGGTGCTCTACTCGAAAAAATAGCACAGGAAAACCAGAGATCTAAATTTTCTGTAAATTTTTTTCGGTTACAGAATTTTCAGATGTTTTTTACCCTTTCCATTCAGAGACATTTTACAGACTTTCAGAGGAATTTCAGATTAATTTCAGAGAAATTCAGGGGAAATTCAGAGAATTTCACCCAGAATTCTGAGACTCTGAATTTTATCTGGAAAAAATGTCACTGGCTTTTCAGATAAACTTCAGATACTTCTTACAGGAGTTTCAGAGATAATTCACATGTTTTTCACATCTGTAAAAAGTAGGTAAATTTCATCTAAAATTCGTGTAAAAAGTATCTGAAATTTATCTGAAAATCCAGTGACATTTTTTTAGATAAAATTCAGAGTCTCTGAATTCAGGGTGAAATTCTCTAAATTTCCCCTAAATTTATCTGAAATCAATCTGAAATTCCTGTGAAAGTCTGTACAAAGTCTCTGAATGGAAAGGGTGAAAAACATCTGAAAAATCTGTAATAGAAAATAATTTACAGATAATTCAGATTCACTGGTTGTCCTGTGTAGGTTCACTATTCCCCCCAACTGCATTTAACCCCACAGATAGGTGTCTGATGTAGCAATTTTTCAGATAATTTTCAGACTCATTTTACAGCTAATTCATCAGCTCAGTTGTCACTTTATGCTCTGCCCTTATACTGTGATTGTTTTTTCGTTGTGTAGGGCCTATTATTGGTGTATTATTGTATTATTATAGTGTATTATTTTCTATGCCTTCATGTCAAACATGTCAATTACAAAATCTGCAATAATAAAAGAACATGCACTCAAGACACATATTTGTACAATATTTAACTCAAACTTGAAAGTTGAAAATATGTATGTACATGCAAAAAAATGGAACTTACGCTGCCCAATTGGCTTGAAATAAAATATATATATATAAGTTGTATATTTGACAGCATACATGGGCGTGGGGGGTTTTCAACCCCCTCCCCCAGAAGGCATCCTCACTCCCCCCCCAGACAGGTCCGTGACCCCCCAGAATGTTTTGAAGGTAGCTCACGAAGCAAAAAATTTGTGGCTCACTAAGCAAAAAGCCAGAAAAGTTGCTCCGAACCCTCCCCCCCTCACCCCCCCAGACTTCGGTAGCTGCCCACGTATGTATGTTTGACAGAGTAAGAAACACACATAAATGATAGAGATAATATTTTGAAAAAATTCAATAACATGGCAACGCAGAACGGTTTCAATGTCATCAATAAAAAAATTATATATCTGAAATTTGCCCCAAAAATTAAGAACACTACTTTTCAGATGTTTCTTTCTTATAAAATTTACAGATATGAATTTTCTGTGAAAATGCTTGCTGAAAGGCGGAGCTTCTGAAATTTCTGTAAATTTTATCTGAAAATTTTAACAGAGTTTTCAGATGATATTTAGATATCTGAATATTATCTGAAAAAACATTTCCAGTAGAGCACTTTGAGGTAAGCATTTTTATTTCAAGAACCCTTTTCATTTTGGACGTCTGAGCCCTCCATGACGAACTTTTTCAGTTTTCACAACTGTTTTTGAAACCCTTGTTTTTTCCGTTTTAAACGTGCGTTCGTTCCGTTCCAAAGTGGCCCAGTGGCGGCAAAATACTTATAATTTCGTTGACATTTTGAATTAACGGCACGTTGAGTTTTCACTTTTCAGGCAAGAAAGTGACGAATATTATTTGATAGTTAGACGTTTGTTGTTGGCTTTGAGCCACGGCCAACTAATGTCCGATCAAGAAGAACAGTCCACATCGTCGCAAGGGGGCGCGACTGGTGAGCGTGGCCGAAATGGCGATGAAGATTGGATGATTATTTCTGCATCGCAACTCCAAGTAAGTTGTCAGACAGATGCAGTGTGAACTCTGGTCTTTAAAAAAGCTGTTCATCAGAATTAGACGCCTATTCACTCTGGAAGTCTGTAATCCATATATTTTCCACTCTTAGGTTTTTTCGATGGTTCAGTTCAACCTTTTTATTCGTATCTATTCTATTCGATTCGACTCTATGAATATTGTTATTTGGTTACAAAACAAATAACTATATTTGACCAGTTAACGATATCTAATTGGCAATAACAATTAACAAGCAATTACATTTTCGTTCTTGCATACATTTTGGAGTGTTTTTTCAGGGGTCAAGCCAGGAAAGTGCTCCGCCATCTGTTAATGAACAGGTTGATTATGTTGGACAGAACTTTGGTAATTAAGTCCTGATGCTTTAGTTTTTGTGTTAGTAATGAAGTGCTTTTTTTGTTTTTTTTTGAACATTCCATGTCTCACTTTGCTAACTTCAATATATAAGTGAAACTATTAATGTATTTCTGGCAAATATATAAATGATTATTTTCTCTTCTGTGATACATAACACTAAAATGATCCAGACTGATGGGTAATCTTGGACCCTGGTTTTTTTAATGTTTATTTTATTATAATTATCATACATGGACATCTATGCGAGAACGAGTATAATATGTATTATGTAAATAGGTTGTTTCTGTACGCCTTAGACGAGGTATATAGAGGTGAGGTTTTTCCTGTTTGTTATTTTGTTCGTTAATTGATTAGAAAATCAGGGGGGGGGCAATGAAATAAAAAGGGTCGTCTTTGAACAATTTGAAAAAATGATCAAATGATGAGAGATGCAGTTAAATTTTATGTATACTGCCGATTTTAGAGCGGGCGTAGGACGGGGGGACATGGGTTAGGGGAAGTAGTCCTCATGCATGATGCTGTCAACAACAGTTGGAGATATTTTGTTTGCAGAAAATGCGGCATTAGATCAAGAAGATATTCAAGCTATTATCTCTACTGTCAGGTCAGCATTATATCGAATATAGAAATGATTGAGATGACAAACTTATAACTTCAGTTTAGTTGATTTGTTTACCTGTTTGCATGTAACTAGAAGTAAAGACTAAGAGTAAATGTGAAACTTCCAAAACAACCCTAAGATGTATTTCGTGTCTGTATTCATCAGCACATATAATTAATCTAAATTTGAGACCGTGGTTTTCGTATTTTATAATTGTTTTTAGACGCCGACTTTGCCGCAAAAGCAGCGCAAGTAGGTCGATATTAATTTTGTGTCATTTTTTGCTAGAAAAGTTGTAGCATTGTAGTGGCTTGCTTGTTTGGTCTGATGCTAATGAGCAGCATTTTAGCTTCACACTTTTGACTTTGTTTTGGGTTTGGGTTAACGAAATTCGAAACAATAAAATATTAGATAGAAATAATTTATTTTTATTCTGTTCAAATTTTTGATAAATTTGACGCATCACGCTTTTCACGCAAGTTTTTCCGCTTAAATAGTGTGTTCGTTCGTGTTTGGTTTATAGCATCCCAAGCTGCTTTGCTGTACACGCGTACATTCACGTCCTGGTAAAATTGTGAACAGGAAATGTCTCTGTTTAGCAATTGTGACCGTGGAATAAATTGAAACACTCCTTCAGATTTAGACTTTACAAACTGTGAACGTTTTTTCAATGGTCATGATTTGGCTGTCAGACTTTTTGCTGGGTTGGGTTTATTATTATGACTGGTTCCTGTTTTATGCCATCAATAATTCACTATGCTAAGCTACAGCTGTTCAGTTGTACAAACATTAGCCGGGAAATCTAGGTTTCGCATCCCATCCCCTCCTATTTTCTTGCTTTGTCGGGTGGTTGAATAATTATTCTAATAAGGAAACAGCAGCAATTCTCTCCGCAAGCCCAAAAACGGTTTGAATGAAAAAAATCAGCAATTTTTTCTGCAAGTACAACAAAGGGGCTTTCCGCCCTCCGGTAAACCAAAGCTTAGTAGCCTTGTCGAACACCGCATCATTTTTTGAGTTTCATTTCTTGCTTTTGTTCAGTGTGCTCAGCACGACGTGTAATGTATCAAACGTTTGTGAGTGTACTTTTGCAGGCGGTAGCTCGTCGGGGGGCTACGTGCCAGTGTCCAACCCGGCCAGCTCCGTGGACACGGTGGAGGAGGCGGAGTTTGTGGGCGCCAGTCAGTCTACCTGTCACAGTCTCAGTCGCGCTCACACGGCCAGTCGCAATCTAACTCCTTCCGATAGTTCTGAGGGTGTGTGCCTGAGTAGTGTGTGGTCATACAGACAGCCGTATATCCGTTAAACTTGAATATTATATATATTGGGAAACATTTTTGTAATGTTTTTTTAATATATTTTTTGATTTGTTTTCTGGCGTTACCGATATACGGCTGTCAGCTGAGTCTACTTAACGGGTATTTAAGTTTGAGCTGTTAATTTTGTATTTTTGTTTATGCTTGTACACGCTCACAGGCGTAGCGCTTGCTGGCACAACACGCTGCTTAGGCGGGGCGATTCACAACTTTAGCTGCTGCTTGTTGATCAATGTATCATTTTAGTATTTTGTAGTCTTATTTTACACCGTGATAAATGATAATCGGGTTGGCATGTGATTTTGTTTTCACTGTTGTACTGTAAGGGCTTGTTATATTAGTTTCTTTTGTGGCCACTGATGATGATCTGTGAAGTTATGAGGGGAGAATCAATTCGCCCAGATTGACTGACTTTTTAGTCCCCCGAATCTGTAACACAAAACCACATTGCAGATTCTCGACACCCCCTCCCCTCAACGTTTCGCGGAGTTATATCGTTGTCTAGGGCCGGTATAAGTTTTCAAAGACCTGCTTCAGAAGTGAAAATTTGTATAAAGAATTAATGATCATTCTAAGTTGTTTATTTTATTTTATTTATTTATTTGTATTTATTTTTATGTTTGTTTTAGACTGGACCAAGGAGAGCGGCCCCAGCGGGGCTCACAGCTGTAGTAGCAGCAGTGAGGAGGAGGGGGCGGTGATGGAAGAGCTGCAACTGCGCAATTTGTTGCGGGCACCCCCTCGACCAAGGGGGGAACGAAACTCGCCCGGATCGCTTCCAAATTCGCCAAGTAAAATTCTTAAACATGATTTAATATGCGGTCGTAATCACCAGTAGATTGATTTGGGTATTGAACTACCTGTTGACCTTTAGTTGGTTTCCAAGTCAATAAACTACATAATTGATAGCGAGGACTCATTGTGGTTTTGTTTTGTGATATCTTTTGTCAAGTTAATATACCACTGAAAACTGAACTATAGTACATTTAGGTATTAATGATTTTGACCATGTTTTCAGGCAGCGGCGATTTCAGCGAGGAGCTTCCAGTGAACTTTGTCTCGCAGTACACCACGCGCATTCGCAACTACATCCACACCTACAACTCCAGGCTCAGCTGGAAACTAACCTTCATCATGCTCATTGCCCTGGCCACCGTGTCCGGCCTGACCATGGGACATTTTATTGGTAATTGAACAATCGCTCCGTCTGAAGCCTGGTTCATACTCATCCTCATTCTTGTCGTTGTATCAAGTCTTCCCAGTAGATGACCAAAGTTTGTCCTTGTCCCTGTTTATGTATCCTCATAGGCAAAACTAAACCAAGGTTCAGCCAGCAAATTGTTGAAAAATTCTCGCCATCAGCTACGCTTTTGGTATTTATGGGGGAAGTATTTTTAATACAATTAATCTTGCTTATTTGACAGGAATACATTCAGTAACAAGGGGTTAGTATATGAGTGTTGCTGAATACCAGGCTTGAACAAGGATTCGTAAATTAGGCGTTTCACCCGCTTTATTGCAATAAATTTTGCGCGCTCTATTGGTGTGAGATAAAATTAGGTTCGGAAACGAACACCGTTTCTGCTTTAACTAACATACTTAAATGTGAATGGGTGGGCAACCCTACAATGCTTGAATTTGGCCTTTTTGGTAAATTATTATGGCTCGGCTAGTCACTATACGCATACTATTTTTTATAATATAGTAACTTTGGCTAAAAAATGTGAGAAATTGCAATGATGAATCTATTGTTCAATAGTTTTATTCTGTTTTTTTTGCAGGTTCCACGAGCAGCTGGTTGCGCAATCGCATTCGAGGCGTCAACGAGACGGGCCAGAGAGAACTGCTGCTGCAACTCAATCAGTGTCGGCGTACGCTCGAGGAGTATGAATCCAAACAGGTTGGGGTGCTGCAACTTTTGAGACTGGACCACACTGCACTGAATTCCAAAACAGTAGCGAGTCACAGTTTAGTTTCAGTCACTAAAATTATGCATATTTACGGATTTTAGGATTGGCGATAGTTATTACTGATAATATTGTAAACTTGTAATAAGAGATGGTACTCTCGCTTAACTTGACCACCAGGGCCTGTTGCATCGAAACTTCCCATGGGTGAAGCTGGAGTTTGAATGCCAGACTATTGGTCACTATTGAGGGTACTAATTATTTTAACTAATCTTGAACTAAAATTGCTGAAAAATGACTGTAAACCTGACAAATATTGAAAAATGTAGTATCAAATTTTGAAATTTTATTACTTTCGCAGACTGCGCGAGGTCACAGCGCGTCTCTTGATGCGAAATTTGTCAGATTTGGTTAAGTATTTGCTGAGTTACAGCGAATAAAACGGGCCAAAAATGACGGTTTCAATGGAAAAATCAAAAATAAAAAAATCGATAATTTTTGATAGGTGCATGCTATAGTTGTGTTTTATATATCGTTAGACGCAGAATGGAATGGGCTATCGAATGATATATAATACATTAGGTTTCCTGTAAATAGGCGGAAAAAATCGATTTTATTTGAATTAAAAATTTTGACTCAAAATTTTTTCAAATATTTCAAATTCATCAAAATTTCCATTAAAAATGCTTTCGAATGATATATACTTTATGGGGGTTACCTCAAACGACTAAGCTGCTATGAAGCAATGAATTTCCGTACATACACTTTTTGGTCAGACTATTTTTAGACTCATCCCCACGATAGTATTTTCGGCGCCAGTATTCCGTGTCGGTGGTGTGGCTCACAGCGTCAGAGGGGGGACGGGGTGGGGAAGGGACATTGCTATAAGGAAGACCGGAAACAGGCTAAGCAGCAGGAGCACAGCGGCATTGATAAAGATTTCAAGGTATGAGGCAGTTCCACTGGGGTGGCTGGACTTTCAGTGTTTGTGATTGGCAAGGCAAGTCGCTTGAAGCCGCGATTTAGGGGTTGATTCCAGATTGAGCCGATGCAAAAATTCTTGGGGCATGAAGGGTTTACTATAATTATTCTGCTTACCTGAGTCCTGAGTAATAATTGCCCTTTCTTCGCATGAGTTGGAGGAAAATGTTTTCAATTTTCAACATGGGAACTTCGGACTTTTTGGTTCCCTAGAATTTTGGTTTCATAGTTTGGCTGTATTTGAAGTAGGATTTTACTGGCTGCAAAAATGAACACCTGCGTCATGTCACTTTCTTAACCTCAGCAACTCAGCTAACTCTGTTAACTTCAGCTATTCTTGTAGTCCAATCAGATCTTGTAAATTACCAGTTATTTCTCTATTCTGTTTTCATTTTAGAAACTGTTTTTCACTTTGTTTCAGGAACCGTCACCATCGCTTCGAAAGTCTGGACCGTCGTCTCAGCCACAGGAAAATCCACAAAAGAAAAATGCCGAAGTCAGCGCTGAACAGCTGGAATGGATGAAGTCAGAATTGGCAAATCTGCGACAGGAACTGGCCAAATGCGGCGACGACTTGCGACAGTGCGGTGACAAGGAATTCCAGTGGATGCAAGAAACCTTGCGACTCGTGCGAGACGTCGGGGCGGCAAGGGAGCGAGAAAGCCAGCTGACCAGAAATCTGGGCGCTTGTCGAGAGGATTTGTCCAGAGAACGACAAGGATCGACAAAGTTTGACAAGGATCAATCGACGACGACGCCGCCAATTTCAATTTCAACGCTTGACGAACTATGGCAATTCCTTGCCAACTCGTCAACGCAGTTGAAGCTGGAATTGCAGGCGTATCTGAAAGAGTGGGCGGCCAAGACGCAAGCGGACGCTCAGGCGACACTGAAGAATATTGACGGCAATCTGAAGTCACAACTGCAAGACTGGCTACAGGCAGCTCAGCAAGGAGCAAATGCATGGCTGTTGAAGCTGGATCCGGATCACTCCATGGATGATCTCATGCAAGGACTGATGAAACAATTTGAACGATTTCGACACCAACAGCCGGGCGAGGCTGAAGATGAGAATGAGGTTGTTTGGCTTTGTTGTATTATTTTTGTATTATTTATTTTTGTGAATATACGATGAAAAGTTCTATTAAGGGGGTAGTGTCGCGAAAGCAGTTTTGCTCATAGGCTGTGAAAATAGAACTTTTTGTTTTGAAGTAGTACATGCAATGAGCAGCTAGTCCAACGCTGTATGGTATCAAATAATTACTGCCAGACATCACACTATCAATATGGACAAATATCTTGGACCAATCGTCATTAGTAAGCCAGACATCACACAATAGGGACATAAAAGTTCGAAAAATCAAGCCAGATATCAGATTGGCCAGCTTGTGAAGTACACATCATGTGTGGACGCACAATTTTTTGCGACAAATAAGAAAAAAGAAAATTGAAGGTTCGTTTTTCTTCTGATTTGAAAATAAGCGTCTAGATTTTCCACAATTTATCATTATTGCTGTTATTATTTTACAGTTTAAGTACACCTTCACAGTTCAAACTAGTATTACTCCACAGCCGCTACAGCAATCTGCACTAAATTTTGTGTGCATAAACTACAACATATGTGCTATTAGTCTATGTAAAAGAACTAAACCGAAAAGTTGATAAATGTGACTAAAAAATGGAATGTGAATAGGTTTTTTTTCGTCATTTTTCCGACTTTGAGACATTATTGCAAACTATATGCTGCACCAATTTTGCTAAAACTTGGCAAAATAATTTGCCTTTTAGTAGATTTTTAAAATAGAGAAAGAACAATTTCTAACATTTTACTGAACAAGTTTTACAGTCGCGCAAAATCGACTGCTTTCGCGACACTACCCCCTTAAAACTTTATATTAAAACAACACAACGCGACTTTTTTGCTGACGGTCTAACCGGGAAAATCTTGAAAAATGTGGACAATTCCCTTGCGTGATTTTGTTTAGTAGGTTTTTTGGTTTCCCAACTGCAGTAACACATTTATGTGAATTGAATTTTAATCAGTTTAATCCTGTAAATCCAGCTTAATCCGAGCACTGTTTTAGGCAGAGGAGAACGCCGCGGAACGACGGAGTTTCCCTAACCTGGATCCGGATCTAGCTGTAGACAGAGTGGGCGAACTGCGAGAGGCATTGAAGTCGAGCCAAAGTCGACTGGAAGAACTGATTGGAGAAGCATCCTATCGCACCTACTATGCCCAAATCAAGCGGACGCACAAAGCCTATCTTGCTAACCAGGTAAAGTCTAAACAAGTTGTTATGGTGATATTTTCATGGATTTGATGTTTTGTTTTCCCAATAGTAGTAGTTTGACAATCTTGGAGTTCAGCTTAGCCGTATGTTTACGCTTATGACAAACGGAGACACGCTTACGGGCAAACAGATACACGCTTACGTACGGACAAACCGAGACATGCATATGGACAAAAGGCGACACGGTTACGAACAAGACAAACGGAGTCACGCTTACGGACTTAGTAAGAACGCTTACGCTTAAGCCAAACCGAGGAATATTTGCTTCCAAGCAGAGACACGCTTTCGGGCAAACGGCGGCACGCCTTCGGACAAACGACAAAGACAAAGTGTTCACTGTCTTTTGTGTTCCAGGTGGGCGACTATGACATTGAATTTTGGCAGTGTCAGGAGATGTGGTGGCTTGGTGTGTGCGACGGGACCAGTGGAGATCCTTGCGCCGCCTGCGCTCACTCCTGGCACGCCTGGCAGGTGGACGGCACTCGCCATCTGGCACGATTCCTGGCCACCACCCTGCCCGATATTCACAATGCACTAAGCCTATGGACCTCCACAGTTGACCAATCTACCCAGTCGGACGATAGTAAGGAGTGATTTTGATTCCTCATTTAAGGTGGTAGTTGCGTTTTCGAGGTTTTTGTCATTTCTATGTAAACTTTGCGCCACCAGTACTCAAGTTATAAGTGACGCCTGAGCATGAATTTTTGGGGCAGTACTGTAAAGGTCAAAAGCCCCAGGCATGTCTCTCACTTTTTCGAAATTTCACCCGTGGACATTTTTAGAAGGTTTTAATTACAAGAAAATATCTTAAATTTTCGGTGCGTTTGCTTTTCAGCTATTTTCTCAGTAAATTGACTAGTTATTAAAAAAGTGGGGGACATGCCTGGGGATTTTAAACATGTCAAAAACCTTACCAACTTTCAGCCCCAACAGGTAATCGTATGATTCAGAGCTGTGGCGCAAACTTTTTGGAGAAAATTGTAATATTTTTGAAAAGACCTTTCTTTAGTCGCTTATACTGGAAACAAAATCATAGGTTAATTTTCAATGCATGGCATACATTTAGGAAAGATATGGTTCTACCTAATGCAAAAGACCGCTTGTAATTTGAATTAGTAAACGCTGAGCTATGACTTTTCAAAAAAACACCTAAAAACGCAATTACCCCCTTAATTGCAGTCGTGTGGCCGCGCTGAGAAGTTCGTGCAAAAAAGTAGCCTACTGATTTGTGCTCTTTTTGTTTTTGAACAGTGAGTAATTAATAAGCTTAGTCTTACTCAGAAATTGATTGAGTCAAGTAAGCTAAAATCCTAGAAGTATAAGCATATTTTACGTAGACTTTGGTTAGGTTTGTTGACAGACATAGTTTTGGTCGTTTTACACATTAGTCGACCGCTAACCCCACACAAAGCTGGCCTGGATGTTCTAACTTTTTCTGTCAAACACAAGGCTATTTGAAGAGATTAGTTAAAGATCCATTGTATTTGATAAATGGATATAAATAGATTTTTACAAAATTTCCGTGACCACCACAAGCCTAAATACATCGTCATTTTTTTAGCTATGGATTCTACAGCAGACGACAGCAGCAGCAGTAGCAGTAGTGAAGAAGTTGATCACGGAACGGACAAACGGGCAAGCCAACGGCAACGTGCAAATGCAGAGGACAAAATGCACAGGCCGGAGCGAAGAAAAAGTGCAAAACATCACCAGCGCGACTGGGAATCGATCAGGGGCGCGGAACGAGAGAAAATGCGAGAGGCCGAGCAGAGATCCGAGTGGGAATTTGAGCGCTCACGAACGCGAGCCAGTCAGCGCTCAAATTCAAATCCACGCTCGGAGTCTATGGGAAGCAACAAACACCGACAGCATCAACCTCAGCAGCGCAAATACCATCATCGACGTGAATAGTTCTGGAATTTTGAGAAGGGTTTTGGGTTTGAAGAAATAGATTTTTGCACTTTTTTTAATATTGACGCAAAATAAACGCGAAAAGTAGTACATTTATGCAAAATTGTCAAGGTATTTTTTCTTTGCACCTTCTTTTTTTCTTTTATTACTTCAGCTCAACTTTTTCGTCTGGCTAGAGTGTCTAATTTTAACTTATGTCTATTTTTAAACTTTACTTTTCACTGTATTTTTTAGTTTCAAACAGTTTTATTATCGTTCACGATAAAATATATATACATTACAATAATTAATGTCACTCACTTTTCCGTAGAGTGTGATATTATTATTACATTGTGTTTTTGACAATATCTAACTCGATTATTTTCCGCTATTGCATTACACTACGATATGGTGCAGTGTTTCTATATCATATTCTACTGATATTTTTTTGCTCGTCAGCTAAGACCTGGTTTTTCCAGAAACAGTAAAAAATATTGTTTTTTCTAGAAACAGTAAACAATATGGAACTCTTCTTGTTTTTGACGTCGACATTTTTATTAGTATTTTTTCTCTGTTTTTAACCAGGTCTGAGGGTAAATTTGCAAAATTGAGTAGCAGGCTAGCAGACCGACCTGTGAAGCTTGCTAGCTCGATACTAATTTTGCCGGAAACTGAATCCATTCTTCGGGTCGATTCACAATGCAGCTGCATTTTTGTGGTCCCCAAAATTAATACAATTTATATTTTTTATTATTTTTTTATTTTTTGACTCAGCTGAAGTCAATTTTTTATTATTTTTATTTTTGACTGAGCTAACGTAAAGCTGTGAGCATTAATCGACCCGCAGTGAGAGTTTCAGTTTAATTTTTTTGACTACACTCTATTTTATGCTTTTGCATTTTTGGAGACTACTGTATGCATTGATTAATAATATTGCATTATTATAAACGACAATGGTCACAGTTTGTATGCGATGTATATAGCTAGTAGATGTAGTGTAATATTGTTAGATATTTGAATAAAAACAAGATCCTGAAAGTTAGCTCATTTTGTTCATGTTTTTCAATATTATGTTATAATTTTGTCGGAAAAAAAGTTAACGTATTAATATTATTTTTTTGTCATCAGAATGCTCTCCTCCGCTAGTAATGCAAAAATTTACCTGTTCCTTCTTGAGACGAAACTACAGCAAGCTGCGGGTGTTAGCAATGTATATTTGAATTAGATTATTGTTGAAAATCATCGAAAAAGTTTTCCTACATGAATTTTTGTTTGGGTAAGTTTCGCTTTAAAAATACGTATTCTGTTTTCGTATGCGTTAGTATATACATATTTTAGGGTTAATTATTGAGGAAACTTTGCTTTCTGTTTCTGTACGATATTTTACTGTATTTTATCAGTTGCTTAGTGACAGATCATTATTTTTTGTTGCTTGTTGTCTGCTGTGCAGTCCTGTAATTATTGTTTTGTGTCTTCTTTATTGTTCCATTTCAATTGTGCTACCAATTATATATTGTGAAGTTTATTTCAAATGGCGTAGTTGCACAAAACATATTTTATAAGTTTTGGTTTTTTAGTAAAAATCGTTGTAAAACGTTTGTCTATATCCTTGACTTTTATTGACATTTTAAATTAATCTCTTTACTAACAGAGTTTTTTAATAATAATTAACTGATATATACATGATGACTGATAAATTTTTGTGCACAGTACATAGCGGTTGTTTCATGAACTTTTTCATAATATTTTTTAATTGTCCAACATTTTTTTATTTTTTAATCCAATTTGGTAGATGAAAATTTAAGTTAATTAGTTGGTTATTTAGTAACAATTATGTGATTTAACGGGGTTTTCAAAATCGAGCGTAAAAAGTAAACAATGGATTTTATGAAGTTGTAAATTGTGCAGCCTAAAATTTCAAATGAAATTATTTTTTAAACTATTATTCTTAACCCTATTAAACTTCACCATTTTCTGTAGTATACTGTATATTATTACGAGTTTTTTGACCTGTTTGGAACATGGCTTGGCGAAAAAGTACTAATTATTATTAAATTATTTGAAAATTTTAGTCTAATAATAGAAAAAGTATTAGTCTAATAATTTCAGTCATTTGAATTGACTTTATTTCCGTTGATAGTTGATGCCGAAATAAGGACAATCTAATTTTTTTATGTTCATTATTGTTTTTCGAATTGAAAGTTTAAAAATTGAAAAACCAAATTAGATTTTTTGACAGTGCATATTCTTTTTGTGGGCTAATATTGTAGCTCTGTGTATCGTGGTTTTCCAAGTCGATAATTAATCTGACTATTGTTGTATACATTAATATTTTGTGTAATTGTTGTATATACATAAATTAAATACGTATTTTCTTGTACTCTTGCCCCCATTAAGTTTTCACAGTAATGTAATGACAAGCTAAAGTCGTAAAGATTCTGGCTGGACTTTCCTTTATTGCTATTCTGTAAAGGAATATTTCTGAGAAAAAACAAAGTAAAAATCGTGTAAAAGAAGACACTTTAGAAACTTTTAATTCACAGTAAGGTTTTGATTTTGAAATAAACGCTTTGAAAATGGCTTCATCTTTAACAAAATGATGGAGCCGAATAATTTTATGTAATATAATTATGTAATTTCTTCTATATAGGATTTGTAGTGTAAAAAATTGTATTTTATGGTAACTTTTTGTGATTTTATTGACCATGAACGTGTGTACGGGCGAAATTTTAATTTTGATGTTTTATTATTAATATTTTATTTGACACATAACGTCTTTGAATTTTTTCTGTATTAGTTTTTGCTATTAAGGTGACTGTTATAGTATTAAACGAAGTGCTAATTAAACGATTTTATTCAGTCACTGTTTTGGGTTCTGCATAATTTTTTCGACAGTAAAGTTATGAACGACTTTGTATCGTTTTTTTTAAAATGAATCGTTCTATGGTTTAAAAGTAGACGATAACAGATTAAGGAGATTAAAGTCAATATCTTTAAGTCAGACTAGTGTATTGTTAGCGAAAAGTCCCTGATAGGTTATGTGTATAGGAAGAACTTAGGCCATATGTCCTATATCCGACATTACTGAAAATTTGCCGGATCCGGAATAGTGGCTCTGCGGGAATGAACAAACTTCAAGAGCTGCTTTATTCCCGCACGGCCATTATAGCATATACAGCGCGGTTCGGGAATAATGATGCCAGATTTTTTGAAAAGTGTCTGATATATTAGACTGGCCGAACTTAATTTTTCTTCAATATGTATTTACTTGGGTTTAAGTAATTTATTTTCAAATTTGAGTTAGAAACTTACACTACATTACAGAAAATTTTATAAGGTAGAAACCATTCGTGTTGTTTCGAAATCTAACGTTAAGTGCACGGGTACTTTTTCCTTCTTGTAAAATGTAATAGATTAAGTATCTGTTTACAGGCTACCTTTATAGTATTTCTAAAGTTTGTCTCAGTATTACGTCTTATGTTATTCATATGGTAATTATAAGTGCAACTCTTGTCATTGCTGCACTTAATCGGAATAATATGTGGTCATTTTGATCTTCTACACATCAAAAGCGAGTATTTGCCCAAGCTTTAGTTTCATTCCCCTAACCCTAAATCACAGAATAAATGCCATATGCGTTTGCAACAGATCAAAATCCAATATTTGGTCACTGGTCAATAATTCCTACCTCTACCGTTGGTAGTTACAGTTTTAGATACCGATTACACCGTTAGCTTGATCATGCTACACGTGCCAACACGATGACGTGATATTTGTTGTGATCTGTGATTGATTCGTTCCCACTCATCGATTCATGTAGATTCAATGTCTAGACACAGAAATCTGAAAAATATAGACATACATGAAGGTCAGTTGCTTTGAGAACCGGTTTGTTTTAGGGCCAATTCCTAACATGGATTAAACGGACTAGATTAAAATTTGTGTGCCTAATAACTTATTTCAATCGTGAGGTAGACGTAAAAAATTTGGAGCACAAGCGTGAGGTGCTACAAACAATTGCTAGCGCAAATTTCGTATAAATTGATAAACTAAAATGAGTTATTGACAAAACAAATTTTAAGCTAATCCGTTTAATCCATTTTAGGAATTGGCCCTTGTGGATATATAATGGACGGTCCCTTTATAGCTGGAGTGTCTTCCCAGTACTAAACCTAGGGCGGATAATATTGTGTAAAATCTTAATTTATGACTTCTGACTCTGCATATGCCAACAAATGCGCCTTCGTGTGAAATGGCCTTTACCAAATTGAAATAATAATGTTTAAAGCTAATTTGGGCTTCTTTTAAAAGCTTTAGCGATCTATGCTTCAGCCTTCAGCAGAACTGGATATGTGAAAACAAGTCATATTCGAGCACAGTGGCTTAGCCAGAAAAAAATTTCGGGGGGGGGGGGAATGACTTTTGGATTTTTTTGAAGTGTGTTGATTCGTTGAACTGTTGAAATGCACTTAAGGGGGTAATGTCGTTTTCGTGGTTTTTGACATTTCAGTGTAATTTTTGCGCCCACAGAACTCAAGCTAAAAACGGACTACGGCTTCGAAACTTTAACCACATTATCTTTAGGAAAATATCCCCACCCGTTTTTTTCCTTTTCTAAAAATAGTTTGTAGAGTCGGTGTTATGGGCTTTTGAAAATTTTAGAGAAAAGTCAAATTACGTGATTTTTGCACGAAAATGTCATTTTCTCAACGTAGAAACGACTTATCAACTATATCAAAAAAACGGGTGGGGATATTATGTCAGTGCATAACTGCAAAAAGTTTAGTAGTTGTTGGCTGATCTTGAGTTTCATAACTGTGGCGCAAAAATTAGTCAAAAAAACCGCTGATGGGGTGTATTCAAATGATAGCAGCAGTAAAATTGCAAAAGATAAACTGCTTTTAAATATAGTTTTTTTAAAGCTAGAAGGTGTCAAAAAATGTAAAAAAGACCGCTCTAGGTTTTGTTGTGGTTAAGTGCAGTTATGGTAGTTTAAAAAAACACCTAAAAACGCAATTACCCCCTTAAGGTGGTAGTTCCATAATCGCAGTGACACGTTTTTCTGACAGATCTATACACTATGAATAAAGAGACTACGATTTTCTTAAACTACACCAAAAAACACCCAGAGCATTTTTTATTTGGTGTAAAATACCATGGTTAAGACTAGCTACCACATTGGCTTACTAATCTGTAAGCCAGTGGAGTAGCTAGTCTTAACTTTGGATTTTATCAGTGATCAAAACGTGATAGTAGACAGTTTTGAGTCTTGTTTCGAAAAATTGCAGCCATTTTATTCCTGCTTTACTTGTTGTTCTAAGAAAGAGCTTTGAAAAAAGCGTCACGTAAAAAAATTGCGATTCTGGAACTACCACCTTAATTGCTGTTTTAAGGGGGTAGTGTCGCGAAAGCAGTTTTGCTCATAGGTTGCAAAAAGAGATCTTTTTGCTTTGAACTTGTAGTTCACTGAGAAACTAGTCCAATGCTATACTGTGTTAAATAAGTACTGCCAGACACTAGACTACCAATATCTACCAACATCTTGAACCAATCACCGATTGTAAGCCAGACATCACACAATAAGGACATGAAAATTCAAAAAATTAAGCCAGATATCAGATTGGCCAGCTTGTGAAGTGCACATAACGTCTCGACGCACAGTTTTTTGCCACAAATAAGAAAAAAGAAAAATGAAGGTTCGTTTTTCTTTTGATTTTAAATAAGCGTCTAAATTTTTCACAATTTATCATTATTGCTGTGAGTACTTCACTGTTTACGCACAGTTTCACAGTTCAAACAGGTATTACTCCGCAACCACTGAAGCAATTTGCACTAAATTTGGTGTGCATAAACTACAACATATGTCCTTTTAGTCTATGTAAACAAACTGAACAAATAAGTTGACAATTGTCACGAAAAAATCGAATGTGAATAGGTTTTTAAAACGTCATTTTTCCGACTTTGCGACCTCACTGCAAACAGTATACTGCATCAATTTTGATGAAACTTGGCGAAAATATTTGCCTCAACATATATTTTCAAAATATATAAAGAACGAAGTCCAGTGTTTTTTTTTGCGTCAAAAAGTGCGAAACGCCGCACTTTTTTTCCGAAATTTCGCACTTTTTTGGCCATGTGCGTCCCGTGACGCACTTTTTTTCGGCTGAGGCTGAAGGATGACATAGCTGATTTGGCCAAAAAGTGCCGAAAATGGCATTTTCGTCGTGAAAATTTTGAAAAATTTTTCAAAATTGCGTCGAAACCATTAAATTTGTAAAATTCTCTGATGTGTCTAACGTTTAAAGCTTGATCTGTACAGCTACAACTGGTTCAATGACAGTTTACAACCTATTATGATTAGTTATGATTAAGATTACATGTGATTAGAACAAATGCCAATTAGAACAAATTAGAACAAGTGTAGAACCATGCCGCACCCAGCAAGTGTCTTAAAAGCATCAATTAATGCCGATAGATATTTAGATGATTGCCGCGCTAGTATCAAAATGTGGAATAGGAGAATTCTATTACATATATCTGCTGAAACTAGCTGCGTGTTTACAGTGTTGATAGCTCAGTTCCTGCCAACCTAATTTGGCGTAAAGATGCCGTCTCCAGGGGAACTGAGTTAAGTCAAAAACACCAAATATATACTTGGCTTCTGGGGGCTGCCGCCCCCAGACCCCTGCAACTACTGCAGTTCCCGTTTTGTACTTTTTCAAGCAGTGAATTCTTACGCAAGGGTCCTCGCTTTTATTGCCTGGTCGAAAAAACTTTTACGTTATACTTTTATTGCCTGGTCGCCCCCCCTGGCTACGCCCCTGTTCGAGCATATTGGTAGATGCATAGTTTTTATTTTTTAAGTTTATTATGTGGGAGGTGGGTCAAATTAATATAATAATATAATTCCAGAACGAGAAGATTTCCACGACTATGGCCAATCGGTGGAGGACGATCCCTATCTGTCTCCCACCACTGGTAAGCCGGCATTTTGTTTGTCAGTAATTTTTTGCCCTATTTAAACTGAACTTTAGTTTGGATAGCTTATCTTGAATTTAACCTATGATACTCTACTCTCTAGACTTTATGGTTTTTGTGTGGTGTGGTCGTGGACCGTGGTCATATAGTGTGACCAGCGAGTTCAGAGGTCGGCAAGGTCGAAGTCGCCAGCCTACAACCGAGTTGCTGGGAATTAACGAGAAGCATTCGCGGTTAACTTCTAATCTAAACTTGTTTTATAATCTACATGTACCCCCCCATCCACCCAGGTGCATTCATAACTTCGAACCAGTGGCGTAGCCTGGAAAGAATTTCGGGGGGGGGGGGCATGCATTCCCATCCCCCCCTCTCTGGCTACGCCCCTGCTTCGAACTGTACTATGGTAACCGGTAAATTTGACCCACTGCGTGCACTTAGCCCAAATCCGCCGTGTTTGTTTTTTTATGTTCAGAACAGTTCATGTTCCACCGTAACAGTTCACGACACCAGCTGTCGGACTATATGAGGGCCGAGGAGCCGGAGCCAGGGGACCAGGACTACCACTACGACGCCGATGATCAGTATGGTGTGTGTTGCTGCTGAATATTAACTTGCCATGAAATTGTTGCGGCCCATAGAAGGGGCATGGGGGAAGGTGAAGGGGAGCTTTCGAATTGAATTAAACCCTGGAGAAGGGTGGCGAAAGTTTGAGCAACAGTGAGTGAAAAGAAAAAACGTTAAAAAATTGTTTGATCGTATTTTACAAAAATAGTTTTGGTCGATCTGGAGGGTAAGGTCGTCAAAAGTTGTCCAGAGGTCCCCGAAATTTTAACCCCGGTATTATATTATGTATGTATGATGTTGCCACCACACCCCACACTGCTGGCGCTCATCCCAGTTTGATTTCATGCCTCAGTGGTCGGATCAAGTGCAGTTGGGGGGGGGGGAAATAGTGGACCTATTTTTTATCCACAAACTTGTATTTTCTGAGCTATGACCCCTTGAAAACTGCATTTTCAGTGTTTTGGGAAGTGAAAGGTAGGCCAAATTTTGAAGGTAAAAATGGCTATAATCTTTGTTTTTGGACAATTTTGAGTGCGTTATGATGTTTTAAGGCATCGTCTAGGCTAAGCTGGCAGGATTCTCTGGCTAAGCTGGCAGGGCTTTTCCTGAAAATTTCTATTTTTCAGCACCTAAGCCTGAGCCTAAGCCTAAGCCTGAACCTAAGCCCTAAGCCTGAGCCTAAGCCTGATACTAAGCCTAATCTTAAGCCCCATACTAAGCCTAAGCCCTAAGCCTAAGCCTAAGCCCAAGCCTAAGTTAAGGCCAAGTTTGAATTTGGTCAAAAATTGGACGATTCTGGTGAATTTTGGCCATTTTTTCGAAATATACGGCGTCAACGTGCCTTTATTTTGATACTAAAAAATTGTAAACACTATTCCGACTCCATTTAAGGGTGCGCTCTGAGTAACTTCCAATAAATCAAATTGCTATAATTTTTTTGTTTCTTGCTGATACGGACTTTTTTGCGTAAGCGCAATCAAGATGAACACCAGGCAAGCATTTTTGCAAAGTTTGATGAGTCTCGGAACAGTTTAGCAAATTTTATGACTGCATCCCAATTGAAAATTTTCAAAATTTGACTACTTTTTGAAATGACGTAGCTCAATTGTGTCTCAACCAAATTTAACAATCTATAGCTTAAATTAAAGACAATTATTTTGCCGAGGTGCCTTTTTTGTCAAATTTTCGTTACCGGCGATAAATTTTTAGTTATTTTAATTTCTATCAAAAGTCACGTTTTAAAAAGTCTATCATATTGAGCCAAATCATAATAATTACAATTCAAAAAGTTCGGCGCCTCCATGTACATCTGCTCTAACAGTCTGCAAAGTTTCATGCGGATCGGTTTTCGCAGCTGACAGTAATCTTAAAAGTGTACGCTATAGCCCAATTTCAGAAACCTGCAGTTTGCCTACACATACGTATTTTCCAAAAAATAGAGCTAATTTTTCTGTACTAAGATCAATTGAGAAAAGTTTCAAAAGCCAAAAAGTAGCTAACGAAAAATTCGTTCGAAAAATAGTGTGTTTTTGTCAATGTTGGTCAACGTATTTTGGAAATTTTTTTAGAAAGGTTTGCCTACACAAACGACTTTTTGAAAAGTTGCATCTAGCAATTAGCTACATAGAACTGTTTCAAAAAGTACCAAAAGCCATATAGAATTTTTTGTTATATCGATTTAAAAATTTTTTCTCATTGAAAAATAGGTAAAAATTTCAAGTTGAACAAAATTTGACGTTATATACATGAAATGAAAGCTAATTTAATTTGGAGCAACTTTTCTTCTTGAGTTAATTAACTAAAACTTACGTGAAAAATTTTATCGTCCAAAGTCGGTTATTCAGAGCGCCACCTTAAGTACGTTAGAACGGAGAAAACGCGAGGTTTCGGAAATAATTGCGAAAATGTCCCTCACTGAGGTTTCAGATTTCGGGGGGTCGTATCTCAGAAAATCCAAAAAATAAAATAGGGGTTCTTGAAGCAAAAATGCTTCCCCCAAGGTGCTCTACTCAAAAAAATAGGTCCACTATTTCCCCCCCCCCCACCCCAACTGCATTTAACCCCAGTGGCCAGTATGTAACTTCGTATTTCGATTGCAATTTTATTTTAATATTGTGAAGACACTTCTTTGTGCAAAAAAATATCCTACTTACAAGACGGGGTACAATATTTTTTAGTTTGTATATTATAGTTGATTTCATTTTCATAAATGTGTCACTTCAACATTTTCAACTGAAGGTGGGAGTGTTTTAGTTTCATTTTGTTCATTTTGTTGTTGCTCGTCTGGTTGTTGCTTGTTGTTGTTGTTGTCTATTGGTCGTTGAACGCAGCAACTGTAAGCTTTGGTTCAGCGTAATGGCCCAGAATCGATAAATGTGCAAATCAAAGATCAGATAATTGCTATGCTCAATCAGCAGTTCAACGTGGTCCTGCAGCCAGTCACGTGAGGGATAGGGATACTCACGTGACCAGCCTAAGCGCAAATCTGATTGGTCGCGGGGGGTTCTGGGTCTAGGCGTACGCGGCAGGGCGAAATCATAGTTGTAGTGAAACTGCATAGTGTTTGTTGATCAAGTTGGTTAGTCCGAGATTAGTCACACGACTGATTGAGTAGCGAGAGTAATGCCAAAAATGAATTTAGAGCTAGGCTGAAATTATGGTGCCATTTTTGAGTTGGTAGTTTAGAATTTGTCTCGTTTGTAAATCTTTGCAGAAATTTTTGGGTAAAAGGAGGAGAGTAAAATCGAGGCTCAGTGAGAACTAGTATGGTTATGGATGGCGATAAACGAAGTGGAGTATTTGTTAGTTATGAAGCGCAAGTGACATTACGCAGGGAACAGAAGCAAAACAGACCCTATTATTTTTATCTCTTATTGTAGAGCGTAGAATTTAGAACTTATCTGACGGCCAATTTGCACTAGCTTATTCTAGAGCTATTCCAGAACCATAGTTATTCTAGAGGTTTTATTCTCTAACTTTTTCAATGCACATTAAAAAAGGTCATGAATAACTACTCTCGAGAATAATTTATTCGTAGGGTATCTAATCCAATAAAAGTTCAGCTGCATCAATTTTGTTCAATCTCAACGTAGCCGACAGCCAATGAAACTTAATATAGGTAAGGAAGCCATACGTACAGACTTAAATTTTGGAAACTTAGTGCAATGAAAATTTAATTTGTTCTTGAGCTATGTTCTCGAGTTATTCTTATTGTCGCGCTGTTCTGATTTGGTGCACTCCAGTGTCAGAAATATCAAAGTAGTGTGTCACTCTTTTGTGAGAAACTTATATGTATGTACTATGTACTCTTTTAGCTGCTAATTTTCTGTTGTTATTATTTTATATTTTGTTTGTTATTTTTTGTTTTATATATTTTGTATATTTTGTTTAGACCAATACGACGACATAGTAGGCCATGGAAGTGGTGCGATGTTTCACTTCGAAGACCCCACGGGCAGCGGCGGTGGCAAGAAGGCAGCTCAGGCCCGGCCCCCTCCCAAAATTGTAAATAAATCCACACCATCCGTCACCGTGGACAAGCCTGCGCCCACCCAGCCTAAGCCTAAGCCAGGGTCCACCGCACAGCAGCAGCAAAATAGTGTGAATAGGGGGGTACAACGAATCAACCTGACCGACAAAGAGCCGGTTCTGATTAAAGCCCTGACCGGTGCCGGCACCCCCCGGGCCCTCAGCCCCATCCCCTCCAAACTCATCTCCTCTCGATCAGCCTCCAAGGAAGGCACCCCCCGTAGCATGAGCCCGGTCAACGAGCCACCCCCGCCCTTAATTGGTCTGACACCAGCTAAACCTAGGTTAGCACTTCAGAGAGAAATGTGGTGGGAAGGGAATAGTTATCGAATCGTGACGGCGAAGGGCGCCTTTGAGTAGATTGTCTTATTAATTCATACTTATACAGCCATCTGTCAGTTCAGTAGGCAAATTTACAAAAAAATTACTATCAATCAAACACGCTTATAAACAGGACTTGGTTCTAAATATTCGACTTAATATTAAACTCAATAAACTGGGATCTTGATCTTAACTTTTCGACTTAATGTTAAACTAATATAAGTAGGATCTTGATCTTACCTATTCACGCACCACGTGGCGAACCATCATAAGAATGGATTACCATACTCTTCCCTATTATTATATACTCTTAGGATAGCTAGCTGACGTTTTATTTCAGGCTAAAACGTCGCCCCAGTGGCGAAAAACCCCTGTTGAACCTGGTAGTGATAGGCCATGTGGATGCGGGCAAGAGTACACTAATGGGTCACTTGCTCTTCTTGCTGGGTGAAGTGAGCCAACGAGCTATGCACAGGAACAAGCAGGACTCGCAGAAGATCGGCAAAGGCTCATTTGCATACGCGTGGGTGCTTGATCAGACTGGGGAAGAAAGGTGACTTTTTAAATTTTTTGTTGAATTGTTTTTTACGGTGTTAATGAATTTTTTAACGGGTGGTGTTTAGAAGAAACAGTGTTGCTGCAATCAGTTGGCTTGGGCATAGTGGTTAAAAGTACGTTCGTCAAGATTTTGATCATAAAGTGAGGGATGTCAATGAATAGTAATTAATGCTAAGTACAGTAATACAGGCAACTTTTTTGTTGGATTCTTTTCTCTACACTCCCGACCGTTTTTGAAGCAAAATTTGTGAATAGCGGCCGATGTGGTTGAAGATACTGGATACTGATTTATATGACATTAATGGTACTTTTTTCGTTTTCAGAGAGCGCGGCGTAACCATGGATATCGCACAGACCCGTTTCGAAACAGAGAGCAAACGAATCGTTCTACTGGACGCCCCGGGACACAAGGATTTCATTCCAAACATGATCACGGGTGGGTGGAAAGGAAACTGATTTTTTGGTAGATAGAATCAACAGTAGCGACCGGCCGGTCATATTCGACCGATCGACCAAATTAGGCCGGCATATCAGTTCTCCTACAGGCTTAGTTGAGCCGAAATGACACTCTGGATTTGGATGAATTTGTTTTCTTCAAAATTTCACCGGCCGGCCGAACTTCTTCGCCGGCCCTGCCGCCGAGCGGCGGCTTATGAGGCCGGTCAGGTCACCGATACTACTCAAAAGTATATAATCTGTTATGTGCTCTTGAAAACATCAATTCACACGAATAATTGGTATATTTTATGCTTTAGGCATTGGATCAGCTTTTTTCTTAATTCAGCCGGCATACTTACAAAAAATCTAATAATTTTTGCTTTCAGGCGCAGCACAGGCGGATGTGAGTCTGCTAGTGGTGAACGCGACACGCGGAGAGTTTGAGACGGGTTTCGATCTGGGGGGCCAAACTCGCGAACACACCATGCTCATTAAATCCTTGGGTAAAGGGATCTGTACCTATTAGGTCAATCCGTCAGGCGTCACTGCAGCTTGCAATGATGTGCGAATGTGCCCCTGACTTTGTGGCATTGCTTCGATAAAGGGTCCCTAAAATTTGGGCAAAATTTAGTAAAATGGCTCTTTTTCCGGATGATTTTACAAAATTGTGCAACATTTTAAGTAACTAGAGTGAAAGAGTATTATTTTCGCCGATCAGGAGGGCTAAGTCTTAAAATTTTGCCGGAGCGCCCCCCCCCCCAATTTTTTGTTCGACTCAGTTGCATGTATGAAGCAGCGGATTTTATTTCAGGAGTGCGCGAGCTAGCCGTTGTAGTGAACAAGCTGGACACGGTGGACTGGTGCCCGCAGCGCTACACGGAGGTGGTCGAGTCGCTGCGAGAGTTCCTCAAAAAAGCCGGTTTCACCGGTGCCAAATTTGTGCCCGTTTCCGGCCTGACCGGTACCAACCTCACCACCCCACCCGAACCCGACCACCCCCTGGCCGCCTGGTACCAAGGACCCACACTGTTGCAAGTCATTGGTAAGGTAATAGTTTGCAGCGGATTAATGTACATAGGATGAAGCCAGGGCCATTAGCGTTACTAAAGGAAGCTCGACTGGTAAAGAGTGCTTGTGCCGGGTAAAAGATATCCCGCGGATAGATAATTAGATTTGGCGTTTCCGCCCTCGGGAGCGGTACTCATCTTCGGTACAATGCCCTGACGCGTTAGTGATGCCACTTCTTGAATGACTATAATATCCGTCTGGTATGTGACGAACAAATAGAAATATTCCGATAAAGAATAGTGATTTGGCTGAGTTCTTTTTACTCAATTGTTTTTTCAGATGGTTTCAGCGAGCCGACGCGGTCAGTGGACAGTCCCCTGCGTGTCTGCATTTCGGACGTTTTCCGTGGCCAGTCCTCCGGCTTCCTGGTCAGTGGGAAAGTCCTCACTGGCGCCCTCCAGTCTGGCGACAAACTTCTCATTCTGCCAAATGCTCAAACTGCACTTGTGAAAAGTAAGGCTCCATTAAATACTATTTGCAGCCGCATGTCACCATATTTTTTGTTGCTACGTCTTTTCTTCCATCAGCCAACTGTGACATCTATTCGTAAGGGCTGCATGTCCATTCAGCCGCTAGAACTATTCAATAGGTATAGGCACCATTGACTCGGCTGCTAAGCCTAGTAGTGTCAGGCCCAGCGGTGGTTGGACGACGCGGAAGGGCTGACCCGGGCCGATCTCCACTAGAAGAATGCTGTGACCCAACTCTTTGACTGACTGGACATACGGCTGTAAGCATAAATATTGTGAAGTTGAGTTGTGGTGTGTTGTAGGTATTCAGACGGACGAGGGGGGTCTGGACTGCGGGGCGGCGTACGCGGGGGACCAGTGCCTTTTGGTGTTGACGAACGCAGACCAGCAAAAGGTGTCCCCCGGCCATGTTCTGTGCCACCCCGAGTCCCCCCTCCACTGCGTCTACCGATTCCAGACACGACTCGTCATCTTCAGTCTAGACGTGCCGCTCACCAAGGGCTTTCCCGTTAGTTCAGATTTTTTAAACATTTTAGGGTTGATTCATATAATTTATAGTGTACTTTGCACTTTGCAGCCGTATGTCTGTTCAGCCGACAAATTTGCGAAATAGTCACGCCACTATTCCTAGATCAGTTTGTAACATGATTTTTTCTTAATTTTGCCGGCTGAACGGACATTCGGCTGTAAGCATGAACGGCTCAGCCCGGTTCATAATTATTGTCCTGATTAATTGGGTACAAATTAGAACTGACCCTAGCTTTATTAATTTAGAACATTCTCACGTTTGGCATTCGTTAGCCAGTTTTCTTGGTATTGCCTAGTAAAAAGGGACAAAGCGACAAACTAAAATTAGGACAATTAGTGTCAATCGGGCTTATCCTTATGAGTCTTCATTTTGTATTAGGAAAGGCCTTTCGCTGATGGGCTGAACCGGGAGGGGGGTACTGGAAGGCTTTTTTTAGTGTCTTGAACTGAGGGGGCAAAAAGTACCCCTCCTCAAAACCGTACAAAGGCTATTTTGCCTGCGCATTGAACGGAAGGCCGAATGCATAATAGGGAGACTGTCATAGTCTTCCTCTTATGTACTCTCAGTGCCACTGGGATGACACTTGTATTAGCCAAATTGTTGTCTCAGTTGATATTCAAAATTAGTCGAAATTATTTTGTCATTTAATTCTTCACTAAAATTTGTTCTTGTCGTTTTGTCCTTTAGGACAAACAATAAAGAGTCTGCGTTGACATTTAATGGCCTTCCTAAGCCTTAAGCATTGTTTGTTGCAGGTAGTTCTGCACTGTCAGAACGTGTGCGAATCCGTGGTCATTCGTCGTATCATCAGTCAGCTCAATAAGTCCACCGGCGAGGTCGTCAAGAAGAAACCAAGGTTAGCCTCAGATTGCTGATCTTATTGACAATCGGGCTAACA
>JASANF010017080.1:0-12457 GCA_030248245.1 Trissonchulus sp. WLG1_4
TTGCTCAAACTACATACATATGTGTATACATACACGCACCCCAATCAGAATTGCTAAATTTCTCGGCTGTGAGGAATGCGTACACAGCAACCTTGAATTCGTAAAATCGAATTAGTTTCCAGTTTAGAGGGATCAAATTTCGGCAATTTTGAGGTTGGTTTCACATATCCTGTTACAATATACGATTCGATTTTCCAAGCTTTCACGACTCAATTTGGTCCTAGTAGATTGCCGTGCCGGTTTTTTTTTTCCCGTTGGGCCGGTGGGGACATTTTTTTCTTTTTGGTTTCACTTTTTTGCTAACATTTTCAAATTGCTGAGAATATATAAGGTATATATATAAGAGTATATCATATGTGTTGCTAAAAAGTAAAATTTACATATCGCTTAGTTTGTAGCGGAAACTAAACCACTTTGATTTTGGAGAGCAAATAAAGCTGTTTTCGTACCCCTGCCTACAGTGCGTACCCAGAAAAACGGTTTTTTATGTAATGGGTCAAATCTCTCTAATCCCACCATAAAACGCCTTACAAACGCAAGACTACTAAACCACAAGATTGCAGGTATCTGGGGGCGGCAGCCCCCATAACGGAAATTTTTTCACTTTCTAGGCCAAATCTCACCAATTGCGAGGCGTACCAGAAAATTTTTCCGGTCGGACCATAAAACCAAAGGGACAGGTCGAGGGCGGGGGGGGGGGGGCGCCCAGCCCCCAATTCGGAAAATTTTTTATTTCAAGTCCAAATCTAATTAATTGCCGAGGGGGCGTATCAGAAAATTTTTTTCCCGGTCGGAAACCAAACAGCATTGGCGGGAGCCCCCAGAAAATGGACGATTTTTCCAATCTCACGTCAATTTGGTTAACTGGAAACGTAGATCAGAAATTTTTTTTTTGAAAAAAAATTAATACCAAAAGCTGGGAAAGTGTCATATCAGACAGTGTATTCCACAGTATACATGTAGCATAGACAATGTGTAGACATGCACATGCACACCATAATGTACTCGTGCATAACATAGGCTTTGACTGAGAACAACAACAAAAGGAAAGAGTATAGCCAGACAGCGGCGGGAAACCGGGGGCGAGCTTGCAGAAATTTGGGAACATTTTTGATTTTCTCAGACTCATATTTAGTCATCGGAGACGCATCAGAAAATTTTTCCGGCTCGGACCATGAACCAACAAGGGGGGGACCCTTGTGTAAAAATTCGGAAAAATTTCGGGGGGGGGGCTTTGCCCCCCCGGGTAACGCCTCTGCCGCCTACATAAGCGCTGGACTCTGAAGCGAACCTTTTTGTGTAAAGGCCAGGACAGTGTAGGCCGTACTTTGCTACCAGAAATGAAAAATCAGTGTTCTGTTCTTTTTCTCTTAAATTTCAGAATATGCTTCTTTGAAAATTTGATCCTGAATTGACTGAAACTGGAGCGGAGGGCAAATTTTCTAATTCGCAATTTTTCGTTTCGCTGCATGCCGCCGATAGACTTCACTGTACTCTTTCCTATTTTGTCAATTTTCAGCACTGTATTAATGTTGGGCTTCTCAGACCTGGTAAGCCCCCACCTTTTTCTCCCGACATTTTAACATGACATGGGGCCGTGGAAAAGAGAGCCAATTGTTCGCACACAGCTTCTCGGGAAGCGCCTCCAAAACGTGGCTTTGAACTGCGTTTTCATTGATCCACTGAAAACTTTGTATTTTAGAAATTATTCTGGGCCGAATAGATATTAGCAAATGAACGCAGTTCTATGCTCATATTTTGCTGACGGAAACCTGGCGAAAACTGAATGTTTCACCTAGTTCAACTTACAATATTTTGCAAATTGTCATTTTCTATAGTAAATCCAGTTCACAACTTGGGGATTCAGGGCAAACGTGTTTTAATGATAGCGTGCAGTGCTGGCACTGCAAATGCACAAAATAATAATAATATGCGAAAATACTGCAGTCTACTTGAAAACGTGAGCATTTTCTTTTGATTTATCCTGAAAGATTTTGGACAGGGTGCGCTGAACGCAGTTTTCCCGGGACGGAAATTCGACTGACCCGGGAAAATCAAACGTAACATTCTAATTTTCAAAACAATCTGGCACATTTTTTCTTCATTTCAGAATTCTCAATGATGTAAATTGTCCAGGCGCCGGGACACAAGTGACGATTTGAGTGCCGGGGCTCCGTCCCCCCACTTGTCATCCGCCCCCGACGCCGTCTGCAACAGCGGCAACCCGCCCCGCCACGCGGGCCCAGCGCTCCATCCGCCATTCCGCCAAATTAAATGCCAGTGCCACAGCGACCAGACCTACTCTCTGGGCCGAAACACCCCGCCGCGCCGAAACCTGCCACCGAACCCCCGCCACTTTCCTGACCCGCGCCGCGCTCTCCCATGCGCCCCTGCCCTCCTATTTGCTTTTTGCCGGTGCGAGGAGTCTCTGGAGCAGAGCACCCCAACCAGCACAAAATTTTCTCACTCTCTAACGATCTTTATACCCTTGAACCGGTACGTTTTGAATGACTACTAGGGGAGGACCGCTGATATACCATCAGCTAGGCAGTGGCGGGATATGCGGATAAAAAGGTCGGAGCAGCTGCTTCCAGAAATTGTTTTAAATTTGTAGAAAATTTTGAATTTCGGAGGCCGAATTTGATCAATGAATGAGTACATAGGAAACTTTCCCGTCGCGTCGGGCCGTTAAAACCAAAACAGGTCCCTCTGTGTACAATTTCACTTACAATTAAAATCTCCTCAACTCCCGTTCCGCTCCCTAACACCGATCTGCAAATACTCGGGTTTTTTACAAAAATTGTAAAATAATTATGTGTAAATTCATAAATTTCTGTATAAATTAAGGTATATATATTATGTTCTGTAATTTTGAAGCTGTCAACTTGAACTTTGCGCATACGGTTGTTTTTGGTGTATATATATATATATATATATATATATATATATTAGCGAAATGAGATGGAGGCAGGATTGCTCCGGCCGGAGCCGGAGCCGGAGTAGGTAGCTCAATTTGCCAGTGGAGCCGGATTATAGTTAGGTCGAAATTGATCTAAAAATTTTCTTTTTTTTTTTAAAAAAATCCTATCCCCCATTCTCTCCTCCTCCGACCATTTCTAACAAATTCATTATGTCAAAATACCCATATAATGGGCAGTGGTGTAGGCCAGCAGTGGTGATAGCTAATATATATATGGAATATATATATATATATATATATATTAGCTATCGCCACTGCCTGGCTACGCCACTGCCACTGCATACATGTATACAATTTTTGGCCATTATGATAAAGTTGTTGTAAAGATATCGTAAGATCGAGAAGAAGATGGATGATAGATTTTTATTAAACATTAGAAAATTTTTCATCATAAGGGTATCAATTTCGACCTAGCTCCGGCTCCGGCTCCGGCTCCGGCAAATTAATTTACCTCCGGCTCCGGCTCCGGCCGGAGCAAAAATCCTGCCTCCGTCCGTTCGCTAATATATATATATATATATATATATATATATTTTTTTTTTTTTTTTTTTTTTTTTTTTTTTTTTTTTTTTTTTTTTTTTATATATATATATATATATATATATATATATATATATATACACCAGAAACAACCGTATGCGCAAAGTACAGTTGACAGCTTCAAAATTACAACATAATATATATAACCTTAATTTATACAGAAATTTATGAATTTACACATAATTATTTACAATTTTTGTAAAAAACCCAGTATATGCAGTGGCGAATCTAGGGGAGGCGGGAGCAGAGGTGAGAAATTTTCAATTGTAAGTGAAATTGCACACAAGGACCCTCCCTCCCCTTTGGTTTTAACGGCCCGACGCCGACGGAAAAAGTTTCCTATATGTCCTTAATTGATCAAATTCAGCCTCAAAATTAAAATTTTCTCCCGAATTTAAAACAATTTCTAGAACGGCTGCCGCACCCGAAATTTTATCCTGGATCCGCCTCCGCCACTGCCTATAATGGTATATCACAGTCCCTCCCTAGTGTCATAGTCATTCAAAACGTACCGGCTTTGCAAGGGTCCATATAAAGATCGTTAGAGAGTAAGTATGAGAATTTTGTGCTGATCAGATCTTCGGCTCTCCAAGAGCTAATAGCACCGGCGGACACCGAATGCAGAGGGCCGAGGGCGAATAAAAAAAGCACAGCCAAAATAAGGGGGCAGGAAATGTCACAGGGGGTTCCAAGTCGGAACCGCAGGGTCTGAGGGGCGGCGGGGGTTGAGATTCTTCGGCCCAAGGGGGGCCTAGGTCGGGTATGGCACTGGCATTTAATTTGGCAACTGGTGGGGGACTGGAGGGCTGGGCCCGCATAGGGGGGGCAGGGAGGTGCCGTTGTTGCAACGGAGTCGGGGGATAAACGTGGGGGGAAATGGCAGTCGGACAGACCAGCTAAATCGTCACTTGTGTCCGCGCCTGGACAATTTAACATGATTAAATTCTGAAAAATGAAGAAAAAATGTAGATATTTTGAAATTAGAATGCTACATTTAGATTTCCAGTAAGATAAACCGTGCAAAACCGTCACACCTGCAAATCTTGCACAAAATAAAGAAAATGTCAGTTTTCAAGTAAACTCAGTATTTCATATTATTATTATTTTGTGCATTTGCAGCAGTGCAGCACTATCACTGCATTATTAAAACACGTTTGCCCCTGAATCCCGTAAGTTGTAGACTCAAAATTCTATAAAAATGACAATCTTGCAAAATTTAGTTAAACATTAGGGTGAAACATCAGTTCGCCAGGTTTCGTCAGCAAAATATGACGTAGAACTGCGTTCATTTGTAATATATATTTCGGCCAGAAAAATTTTAGGATACAAGGTTTTCAGTGGATCAATGAAAACGCATTCAAACCGCGTTTTAAGCAGACACTTTGCGAGAAACTCTATATCGAACAATTGGCTATCTTTCCACGCCCCATGTCATGTTAAAATGTCGGGAGAAAAAGGTGAGGCTACGTCTGAGAAACCGACATTAATTTAATACAGTGCTGAAATTGACAAAATAGGAGAGTATATACAGTGAAGTCTCTGGGCAGTTCAGCAAAACAAAAAATTAGAGAATTTGAAAAATTGCCCTCCAGTTCACCAATTTTAGTCAATTCGGGATCAAATTTTCAAAGAAGCATATTCTGAACTGAAGAAAAAGAACAGAACACTGATTTTTTTCCTGCAGCCATAAAATAGCCTACACTGTCCCTGGCCTTTACACAAAAAGGTTCGCTCCAGAGTCCAGCACTTATGTAGGCAGGCAAGGGCGTACCCAGGGGGGGGAATGGGGGGAATTCCCCCCCCCCCCCCCCGAAATTTTTTCCAAGTAATTTTTTACACAAGGGTCCCCCCTTTGGTTTTCATGGTCCGGCCGGAAAAATTTTCTGATACGTCTCCAATTGACTAAATATGGCCTAAAAATCAAAAATGTTCCCAAATTTTTTCTGGGGGCTGCCGCCCCCAGACCCCCGCCACTCTATGGCTTACTATTCCTTGTTATTGTTCTTCATCAAAGCCTATGCATGTATACACAAGTACATTATGCTGCATGTGCATGTCTACACGAGTATGTTATGCTACATGTAGTTGTGGAATACACTGTCTGATATGACGCTCCCATCTTTGGTATTTAATTTTGTCGGAAAAAAATTTCTGATACGTCTCCAGTTAACCAAATTCGGTCTAAAAATTGGAAAAATCGTCATTTTTTTCTGGGGGCTGCCGCCCCCAGACCCCTGCAACCTTGTGTCCTTTGGTTTTTATGGTCCGACCGGAAAAATTTTCTGATACGCCTCGCAATTGACTAAATTTGGACTTGAAATAAAAAATTTTCCCAAATTTTTTTCTGGGGGCTGGCGCCCCCAGACCCCTGCGACCTTGTGTCCTTTGGTTTTTATGGTCCGACCGGAAAAATTTTCTGGTACGCCTCGCAATTGACTAAATTTGGCCTAGAAATAAAAAATTTTCCCAATTTATTTTCTGGGGGCTGCCGCCCCCAGACCCCTGCAATCTTGTGGTTTAGTAGTCTTGCGTTTCTAAGGCGTTTTCTGAGTGTTAAAATTGCTAAAAAGTGCATTTTAACCCATTACAAAAAATCGAAAAGTCATTCCCCCCCCCGAAATTTTTTTCTGGGTACGCCACTGTAGGCAGGGGTACAAAAACAGCTTTATTTGCTCTCCAAATCAAAGTGGTTTTTATTTTCCGCTCGACACCTAAGCGATATGTAAATTTTACTTTTTAGCAACACATATAATATACTCTTATATACAGGGGCGTAGCCAGGGGGGGGGGAATGGGGGGAATTCCCCCCCCGAAATTTTTCCCGACTGAAATTTTACACAAGGGTCCCCCCTTTGGTTTTTATGGTCCGGCCGGAAAAAATTTCCGATACGTCTCCAATTGACCAAATTTGGCCTAAAAATCAAAATTTTCCCCAAATTTTTTTTCTGGGGGCTGCCGCCCCCAGACCCCTGCAACTATTTGGCTTAGTGTTCTTTGCTTTTGTCTTGCATGAAAGCATATGCATGTGTATATAGTTGCATTGTGCACTATGTATTGGCTTAATACACTGTATAATGTATCGTTTTAGCAGTTTTATTGTTACAACAATGCCAATTTTAGTAAATGTACAGTTGTTAATGTCAAAAATTTCGGAAAATTTGCAGATTTGCTAGCTTCCGGACCCTTTGCCGGCCCATCATTTTTGTAATTTTCGGAGTTTTGAGCTCCAATTTATCGTCCGATGCTGCTGTGATTGAAAATAAGCATTGTTTTTGACCGAAAAATGCTATTATGTGTCGTTTTTTGCGTTAAAAACAGCAATTAAGTGCATTTTAACACATTTCAAAAAATCGAAAAGTCATTCCCCCCCCCGAAATTTTTTTCTGGCTACGCCACTGCTTATATATACCTTATATATCTCAGCAATTTAGTGTTGGCCAAAAAGTGAACCAAAGAAAAAATGTCACCCAGCCAGACAGTATACGCAATTAAAACCGCACGTCTGAATCTTGCTGAGAACCAAATTGAGTCGTGAAAAGCTACATTTCAAAATCAAATCATATCTGCTAACAGGATATGTGAAACCAACCTAAAAATGCTGGGAGTAAAACCCTCTGAAGCTGAAACTAATTCAATTTTACGATACAAGGTTGTGTACGCATTCCTGCACACCGAATTCACGATTCTGATTGCATACATGTATGTATATACATATGTATGTAGTTTAGGCAAAATTTCGTATTCGTATATATATATATATATATATATATATATATATATATATATATATATATATATATATATATATATATATATATATATATATATATGGCTATAGGTATTTTTGAAATCGACTAAACACTAAAATATTCACTGGGTTTCACTCCTGAGTCCAGAACACATGGACACAATTTGACAAATAAAAATCGCAGCTGGATTATATAATTTTTTAGATCTAACTAATAATCCAGGGCTCCATGTTAAATCGGACTATGGCAGGCAGCAAGAGTTAGTATGTATGTATATACTTAACGGAACTTACTCAAGGTAAACGTTCATTGCATACAATCTTAAAAGGCAAAAATGCTTAAGAAGCAGAGCTATATACGCTGCCACTGTCGCAGCACAGTTAAACTTAACAATCATACATGGACGGGGGGGGGGGGGGGGGGTTGGGGGATTAACCCCTCCCCCCGCACCCTCCCCAGAAGGCCAGAAGGCAACTTCACCCCCCCTCCCGGTGGCTCACCACCCAAGAATTTGCAACCTGCCCATATATATGTAATATGCTTATGATTATAACTGTACAACTACCAAGCCCAGAAACGTAAGGAAAAGTCAAAATGTCACAAAAGATTAATAATACGACAGACAGACAAGGCTATATATGCTTCTGTTTTTGCGAAACGTCACAACGTCTGCAACATTTCACATTACTGTTCTGAAAAAACTAATGTAATCTCATTTTGATTATCAATTTGAACCTTGAAGTTTGTTAACGTGCAATTCATTGGCAAATAAATAGGAAACAGAAAAAATGTTAACCACAGAACCCTTTTCAAAACTTTACAAAACAATGTTTTTTTAAGCAGACACAATATGCCGTCTATACATTTTGGGTAAAGCTCACGGCTTTTTGTGTACAACTAGGTGTATTTACAACTTAACACAGCGTCGTTTATATACATTAGACACGAACAAAACAGTACAAACTTATTATATATACCCAGGTCACAGTCACAATTTTAGACCGCTAAAATGTAAAGATTTTCGAAAATTTGAAACTTTAAAATTTTTTCAAACATAAAAATGTTTAAAATTCGCATTATGAAGTCCTGAGGTCAAGAGGAGTCCATTGGTGCAAAAATTTTTAAAACCGGCTTAGTAAATTCCAAATACCGGAATAACGGGGGAATAACGGAAAAGACCCTGCAATGCCCTTTGTATACTCGTGTGGCAACCCTTGGGGCGCTCCCGACGAGGGTATCCCCACGTTTTTCCCCATCGTCTGAGACAGGATTAACAGGTTACGCACTCACTAATAAGCATCAAATTCAAAACAGACGATAACACTGTGGAAAACTAGGCAGCAATGTCTTTTGACAAAAAGTCAACTTTTTACTAACTTTTAAAAATAACCGCCTACATGCAGGTAATAAATTTTACAAAAACACAACAAATTAGGGCGGTTTAAAAACTTTGTTACATGATACCCTACCTGATAACCTTTGACACATTACAAAGCTAGTCATTTTAGAATGTATATAACCTATTAGTATATATGTATATAAATTCAGAAGAGTTGTACTTTGTACTGACTACTAACCACGCTAGTCTTATAGATATATAATATATATTTCGTGCAGATTTTGCACCAGTAACCACTCACCATTTAGTAAATCTCAAACGCACACATAAGCGTCTGAACGGTTTTTCGCTTTTTAGATCAACACCTGACCTCTGACTAGCAGGGTTGACAAGTCTCGGGTTTGCAACCGAGACCGAGACCAGGCAACAGAGACCACCGAAACGAGACCTACGAGACCGAGACCAGCCCTTGGGGGACCTATTTTGAAATTTCAAATGATTTAGACTGAACTTTTAGACAGTCAAACTGACATTCCATCTCTGTAGCAGACAGTTTTCTACGTTTTCATGCTTGGAATTCTATTTGAAATTCAAATTTCAAATATGAATTTAAAAAAGATCTTTGAAAATTTTAAGTGTCATCTGAAACACCGAGACCACCCTATGGCAGGTCTCGGTTTTCCTACCGAGACCGAGACCGAGACTGCCAAACCTGCTGACCAGACATACTAATCAATCCTCCATTCAAGAATGGTTTTTTAACTATTACCCACCCAAAATTTCGCACTGGGTATAGCCTAAGAAAGTCAATATTGTTGAACAAATTTTTCTTTTAAATTTTCTTAACTATATCAGGTTTCAGGCTTGCGCTTGAAGTGCAGACATCCGCCGAAACATCGAGATCCGTTATATCCGATATATCTTTTAAAACAAATATATAAAATCAACCGACACGCAAATACTGGTCAACCAACAATAAACTATATTGAATTGTTAAAGAAAACCACTCGTGTTCATAATTTACACACACATATAGATTGCGCATGAAATAGTAACTGAACTGTGCATACAACACAAAACTGGCTAAAAATCTCAAAACCACATGACTGTGTAGACATCTAAATGTTTCGAAAAAATTAACTTCTTAATTGTTAAATGCATAAATTTAAAGTGACACGGTCGTATATATAGACCGAATATATATTGTATATACATAGAATATGTGTACATTATACATTAAAGTTGCGCACAGTACAAATATATATATATATATATATATATATATATATATATATATATATATATATATATATATATATATATATATATATATATATATATATATATATATATATATATATACATATACAATCTGTGTAGTTGGGAAATGGAGATTTTTTGAAAATGGAGATTTTTTGAGGGGCACCTGACAAAACCTAAAAGTATATATACATTACATCCACATATATATATATATATATATATATATATATATATATATATATATATATATATATATATATATATATATATATATATATATACATTATGGTTAATAATGTGAAAAAGGGTTCTGGAACGCAAATTTATGTATTAGTATGTATGTATTATATACATTACAATATACATTATATTTATTATATACATACAAAAACAATGTGTTTACAGTTATTATATTTTATTTTCATTGTGTGTATATATATTATGTATATTTATTATAGTTGCATATATATATAGTAATTTTTCATAATCATCAGGACACTTTCTAATTTTCTACATATGTGAGTGAGTGAGTATATACTGAGTACTGACTGACTGACTGAGTATATATACATATACGGACACGGACATACGCCAAACGCCCAAACATATAATACGTATATAGTATACAGGGTTTTTTTTTCAAAATCGGCACTGTGTAAATGTTGTGTAAATTAAAAATTTGCTGTGTAAATTAAGGGTATGTTGTGTAAATTTTTAAAAATGGGTATTTTAGCATTTTTTAGGTAAAAATTGACCATTTTTTCACGTGAAAAGTAATATTTCGACTTTGAGACTCGAACTACATACGAAAATAAAAAATGAGATAATGGAAAACTTTTGCGTTTTTGTCAGTTCAAGTATCCGACGACAGGGCAAGCCCCCCTAAAATTTCGAAAAATCTGAAACAAGCCCGAACACCCAGGCCGACACCCCGTGTATTGTACATGCATGGTTTATATACACAGATAGAGAGTTGTTCTATCAGCCAGATCCTACTCGGTTTTTTTCAAATCCGGGTGTAAAACTTTCACAGTAGTTTGACGTAGGACAAGAAATCGCACAGATAGGCTCAGCGTGGCTGATTTTTCACTGTCAACTTTCAAGTGCATAAAAACGAATGCTAAAATAAACAAATCATAAGCCGTTTAAGAGCAGAAACTGAAGATTTTTTATTCTGGGGTCAAAATTTAGACTTATTTTTGTTAGGACAAAGAGGTCACAGGCACAAATCGCCACTTCGCGAATTTTTGTAATTTTTACAACCAAAATAGGCCGTTTCATCAACTTTTGGGGCAAAATGGGTCTGTGTAAATTAGTGTGTATTTTTATTTTTTGCTGTGTAAATTAGGCGGCCGATGTGTAAATACACCCTATTTTACACAAAAAAACCCTGGTATACACGCCTAAGACAATACACTTGGGCGAAAAATATATAGCGCTATTAGGGATAGACCGCTGGCTCGGCTCGGCTCGGCTCGGCAAATTGCCTTTGGCTCGGCAATTTTGCCGAGCCAGGCCGAGAGCTGAGACAGTCGTGAATTTTCAATAACTAACTTTCAAAAATTTAAAAACTCTTCCCAGAATCCAAAAAGCTAGAGCTGTATATACGGTTTGTGTGTTTTTTCGTTAATAAACCGCTCTTTCATACCGGTATATCCCGGGGGGAGGGCGGCCGGCGGCCGCATTACCCATTTGTTTATTGGAATTACTTCATGTAAGAATATGTGTGTATTAGGCGCAATTTCTTTACCTGATATACTGTTTTGTGTTACATTTATATGATTGCAAAAACGACATTTTTAATAAATTTGCTCCGCATTCAATATCCAAAAGCTTGGTAAATTTTCAATTTTTCACTCTGGTTCCCGTTGCACAAAATAACTGCAAAAGCGGTGGGAAGATATATTATCAGCAATATTCCATTGTTCTTCAGATATAGTAAAAGTGAAAAAATTTAACGTATAAATACATAATTATAGTAATATTGTTGGTAAAAGCCGGCTTCGTGGCGAGAATGGACGTCAAAATAAATCTGGCCCTTCACAGGAATCTGAATTTCCTGTAAAATTTTTTCAGTTACACATTTTTCAGATGTTTTTACAATTTCCAGCATTTTACAGACTTTCAGAGGAATTTCAGATAATTTTCAGAATAATCATGTCTCTGAAATTAGAAAGGAGTTTACCCCATCCCCTCCAACTGCCCATCCCCTCAACTGAATGAGTATCAAATATCAAATAAATATCAAATAAAAGCTCTAATCCTTGCTTGCTTCTTGACATAAGTCCAACTTTGTCACTTAAAAAAAGTTGTGCAAAACATTGATTCCCGGAGCGCACGATTAAATTTTGTAAAACCAAAATTAACCATAGCCGGCCGGCTCGGCCCGGCATGCCGAGCCGGCCGGCTCGGCTCGGCACCGAAATTCCCGGCTCGGTCTAACCCTAATAGCTATATATATATAAACTTATACCACACAAACCACAGTCATTATATTATTTATATACTGTTTAAAATTTTCAAAAAAAAGTACAAACATAGTCGATCAGCTGTAATATACTAAACAAAACTTGAAATTTCCCGAAC
>JASANF010017081.1:0-13664 GCA_030248245.1 Trissonchulus sp. WLG1_4
CCTGAGGGCCGAAGATCGCCTAAATTGGGCGAAATTAAAAAATGGTATTTTCCACTTTTGTTCAGATTTTCGGGTCCTCCCCCCCGATCCCCCGTTTTGGTGAGGTCCTTTCATGGTCATCCCCCCTAAGGCCCGGTTCACACAGACGTACTTTTTACTCTCCACCTTTTCACTTTTGGGCCAAAAGTAAAAATTTCGGTTCATACGTAGCACTTCCTTCTCACTTTTTACTTTTGGCCAAAAGTAAAATTAGAAACGCGTTCTACTTTTTACTTCTGCAATCTAGCCAATCAAAATGCTCTGAGAGAAGCTCCGCCTATTGAGCTTCATTATTATTGGTTAATATTTGCATTGTGACAGACAAGTGCACCAAAGCCAGCCAATTGAATGCGATCTTCCTCAAGAAAAAAGTAAACCTGTGTGAACACTTTTGCAAAAGTAAAAAGTATAAAGTCAAAAGTCAAAAGATAAAAAGTAAAAAAGAAAAAGTAAAAAGTAAGTCGAAGGGAACTGGGCTGAATAATATGTAGATATATATATATGGTCCAAGAATAGTGTAAACAGTCAGCGTGGCAAGATGGGCTACCAAGGGTGAATTTTCAATCATATTGTCGAATAACAGTGCGGAAGCTGACAAACAGTTGATGAAAATGAAAATATTCAAAAAATCTTCAGTTGCTACTTGCTGTTTCTCTTCAGTCTTACCGGAGCGCCCACTAATAAATCTTCTTCGCCCAAAAAAACGAAGGCATGGCTTGTAGTAGCAAATATAATTTTAAAAATAACTTTTGATTAAAAGGTCAGCGTCGTTTTTCACCCAACCCCATTACTTCCCCGCAGCTTATTAGCCGGCTCAGTAGTAAGCAACCTGACATTTTGCATAAGTAAAGCCCAAGCATAGATGGACTGCCGTGTTATGCCAATATTCTGAAAATTCCAGCATGTCCATACCTCTCTCTGCTTCCGGCCCAGCCTCTCCTTGCCGTATGGTGGAAGACTAGCTGTCTAAGTCTACTCTTTTATGCCAGTTTTAAGCTGTTTCTACTCGCCTGCTTCAGCTTTCGCTTTCAAGACCAGTAGAAAAATCTTTTAAGTAGATGCCAGTGCTTTTAAGGGCATATATATGCATATGTATTATATATATATATCTATATATATATATATATATATATATATATATATATATATATATAGGGATCGACCGGAACCCTAAAACTTCCGGAACCGGAACCGGAACCGGAAACCACCTAAAAATACCGGAACCGGAACCGGAACCGGAACCCCCTTCAAAAAGACCCTATATTTTGCAATATTTTCAAAAAAAAATTTTGTTTACTTTTACTCACATTTTTTATAATATGCAACCCTTCTATACATTTTTAACTTTCTATACACTTAAATAAACTTTTGACATTTATTTTAGTATTTATTTACAGTAATTTAGCACTTTAATTCACAGTGCAAACGCAAGATCAGTGAGCCACAGGTTGCCGGGGTCTGGGGGCGGCAGCCCCCAGAAAAAAATGGAGATTTTTTTTAACTGTTTACGCCGATTTTGGATAACTAAAGTCGTATCAAAAATTTTTTCCGACAGGTACAGTGTATTATACAAGTACATTCAGCATAATGTACTTTTGTAGACATGCATAGGCTTTAATGAAAGATAATAACAAGGAGTAGTCAGCCATAGAGATGCAGGGGTCTGGATAGGGGTCGCCCTCAGAAAAAAATTCGAAATTTTTGGATTTTTAGGCAGAATTTGGTCAATTGGAGACGTATCAAGAAATTTTTTGCGGCAGATCGATAAAAACCAAAGGGGGGACCCTTGTTGACAATTTCTTAAGGTAGACCTTAAGGTTAACTTCTTAAGGGGACCAAAAGGCGAGGGGATCGCGGCCCCCAACACCCCCTCCCTATCTATGCCGTCTCGTGGACCCAAAAAAACCCCTTAGTTGGAGAAATTGGGGGGCGGGGGGCGGCTGTACCGTCGCCCCCTCTCCTAGATGTTAGATAGTAAAGCCTGTTTCACACGAGGGGGATTATCAAGGGGATTTCCTCAGGGGGATCCCCATGGGGATTCCCGTGGGAGTCCCCAACGCGTCCCCAAGGGGATCCCCTGGGGGTCACCATGGGGAATTTTGCTTATCGCTCGCCGAGCGTTTTTTATAGGGAATCTACATGCAGTGGCCAATCAAATAAAGTCACGTGCGTCTGGGGACTTACGTCCCCATGCGTTCCCAAGGGGATCCCCTGGGGACGCGTGGGGACACATGGGGATCCCCTTGAAAATCCACCTCGTGTGAATCAGGCTTAAGGTTTACACAGATTACATAATTTTTCATTGTAGCGTGAAAAACCGAGGACCTTCGACCTTTGGCTTTCATTGAGCTAGTTGAAGTAATACAAGAAGTTGGACACAAAAAGCACAGCACTGTTGATAAAGCACTGCAACATAAGAATGCTAGAATAAAAAATCAAAAGCTATTTGTATGTACTCCTAGTACTAGTACTATAAATATTACAATATCCGTTTTAATAAAGCACAAACGATAACAATATATTAAGCTAGTGTATATTTAAATTTGTATTGTATTTTGTATTTGTATTTAAAGTATATGTACATACATGTATAAGTATGCAAGATTTTTTATATATATATATATATATATATATATATATATATATATATATATATATATATATATATATATATATATATATATATATATGACTCGGTTTCTGAGAAAATCGACCATATGTTGCTTGACTTTTTTTTTGACCCTCACGGATTTGCTTCAGTTTAATATATGTGATACACCCAGGCACCCAACTGACAAAAACAAAGTTTGTTTCGCCGAAATCGATCTAGCTTTGGAAGTATAGACCTTCGAAAATACCGATTTTTGACATTTTTGCCGTCTTCGCGTGTTCGGAACATTTTGTATTCTAGCGCTGATATTACTTCAACTTGGATTATGATTTTTTGCATGATAACACCCTAGTATATGTTCTATTAATACATGCAGAAAAAATTTGGATTTCATGTACAAGTCAAAAAATACAGTCGTTGAAGTCTCAGAAATTTTACGGTCAATAGTCATGATTTTTCAAGTTTTTTATCAAAAACGTCTCTTAATAGGTTCGGGCGGCACTAAATTTTTATATTTGCCGGTGCTCCTACTATTGATCTATACGCATGCAAAAAATAAAGAAAATGGAAGGTGTAGTAGACAGTCGTTATAACAGATAACTCAACCGTTATGGGCTTTTTCACTGTTGTCTTGTGTTTATCACACATGGTCAAAAACCTTTCTCATACTCTACGCTGGATTTTCATTTTTTGTGTGAAACTACACTAAAATGTGGCCAAACTATTTCTGTACTAAAAATTTACGTAACCTATAGTAGTTAAATATTCAAACTGTTACACTTTCAGAAACTTTAACGTTCATTTTGATAATTATCTCAGTTTTTGTAACAATAGCCTCTTAATAGCTTCGGGCGGCACCAAATTTTTATCTGGGCCGATGCCCCTACTATTGGTCTATATGTATGCAAAAAATAAAGAAAATCGAAGGTGTAGTAGACGGTCGTTATAACAGATAACTCAACCGTTATGGGCTTTTTCACTGTTGTCTTGTGTTTATCACACATGGTCAAAAACCTTTCTCGTACTCTACGCTGGATTTTCATTTTTTGTGTGAAACTACACTAAAATGTGGCCAAACTATTTCTGTACTAAAAATTTACGTAACCTATAGTAGTTAAATATTCAAACTGTTACACTTTCAGAAACTTTAACGTTCATTTTGATAATTATCTCAGTTTTTGTAACAATAGCCTCTTAATAGCTTCGGGCGGCACCAAATTTTTATCTGGGCCGATGCCCCTACTATTGGTCTATAATGTATGCAAAAAATAAAGAAAATCGAAGGTGTAGTAGACGGTCGTTATAACAGATAACTCAACCGTTATGGGCTTTATCACTGTTGTCGTGTGTTTATCACACATGGTCAAAAACCTTTCTCATACTCTACGCTGGATTTTCATTTTTTGTGTGAAACTACACTAAAATATGATCAAACTATTTCTGTACTAAAAATTTACGTAACTTATAGTAGTTAAATATTCAAACTGTTATATACACTTTCAGAAACTTTAACGTTCATTTTGATAATTATCTCAGTTTTTGCAACAATAGCCTCTTAATAGCTTCGGGCGGCACCAAATTTTTATCTGGGCCAATGCCCCTACTATTGGTCTATATGTAAGCAAAAAATAAAGAAAATCCAAGGTGTAGTAGACGGTCGTTATAACAGATAACTCAACCGTTATGGGCTTTTTCACTGTTGTCTTGTGTTTATCACACATGGTCAAAAACCTTTCTCATACTCTACGCTGGATTTTCATTTTTTGTGTGAAACTACACTAAAATATGATCAAACTATTTCTGTACTAAAAATTTACGTAACTTATAGTAGTTAAATATTAAAACTGTTACACTTTCAGAAACTTTAACGTTCCTTTTCATAATTATGTCAGTTTTTTGTAGCAATAGCCTCTTAATAGGTTTGGGCGGCACCAAATTTTTATCCGTGCCTATGCTCCTACTATTGATCTATATGTATGCAAAAAATAAAGAAAATCGAAGGTGTAGTAGACAGTCGTTATAACAGATAACTCAACCGTTATGAGCTTTTTCACTGTTGTCTTGTGTTTATCACATATGGTCAAAAACCTTTCTCATACTTTACGCTGGATTTTCATTTTTTGTGTAAAACTACACTAAAATAAGTTCAAATTATTTCTAATTAAAAATTTATGGTAGGTATAGTATTTTTTATGAAATATAAAAATTTTGCATGTTGGAAAATTACAAAGTGACAAAATTTTTCAAATTTTTGACTTGTCAATATTTCACCAAAACACTTTTGGCCAACGCCGTTTGCAGTTTTCAAGAGAGTTACCTTTCTTCTATACTTCTGAAGCTTCGAAACAGTGAAAAACGTTGTGGTTTACCTGTGACTGTTCAAAGATTGTGCGGGGAAAAACCCTACTGCGGGGAAAAACCCTATTTTGTTTGGCGACATTTTTTGCTAAATTCACCCATTGTTGCTACAACAGGTGACTATCTGGGATAAAGACATGTTTAAAGTTCATTGAAACCGTTTATGTGGCCGCAAAACGTTGTTTTTGCCATTTTGGCCCATACCCCGACACCCGTTACGAAACCTGTTTTGGTGATGTTTCACCCAAAATTAACATTTTTTGAATATTTAGGATTTATCTGCTGTGTACCACTTAAATACAGAAATGGTAGACGCGGACGGTGTTTGTGCACCGTTTCTAACGTAATAAGCGTGACAACTCTGGTTGAATGCATTTAAACACTGAAAAAATGCACCAGACCGGAATTGACCGGAAGTCATGTCAGCCAAAAAGGGTCAATTTTTGAAGAAATATTGTGAGTCACATGGGTGTCGGAGAAACGGTTTTTTAGTCCATACTGCAGCCTAAGATTTGTATAACACGATAAAATTGAGTTTACGCTCATTGCTAATAAAACAATCAAAAAAGTGGTACGGTTTTTTCCCGCATTTGGGGTTTTATTCCATGGATAGGGTTTTTTCCTTATAGAAGGTTTCGAGGCTTATTACTTAGAAACGTGAGTAGTTAGAATCCATTTTATTACTGTAATAGTCAAGCGAAAGATGGCCGTTATAACAGCCGGAGCATTAATAGATCCAATTTGTGTGGAGCACAAGACGACCCGAAAAGTTGAAAATAGGGTTTTTCCCCGCACTACTGTATATTATAATGTCTACAGGCATATATATAAGTTGAAATTGACCATTGACGCCGTCTGCACCTTGTCGGTAATGAAATCAAAAATAGTTGGTTATACCTGGAATTTTCGGAGAACGCTCTGGAGATGACTCCTCTACTACCACGTAGGTACTTTTGTTTTCATTTCTGTCAATGCATGTTTTCGTATGGCTATAACTGCATCACTGTCTTCGTCTTGGGCTTGGTCTTCGTTAAGAACTGCACAAATGTCCGCGCGTAATCGTCGTTAGCACTATAGACGCATGCGTTGTTTTCAGTTGTTGAAGCCATATATACATGTAGTATGTACATCATATACACCATATATACATGTATACGTGCATCACTGTAGAGTGGGATGGGGGGACCACCCAGTTCGAGGGGCCGGGTGGAGGGTTCCCAAAATTTGGGCAAAATTTAGAAAAATTGGGACTTCTTGGGAAAATTCAGGGTATTTTTGGTCGATCAGGTGAGGGGGAGGATCTCCAAAATTTTGCCGAAGAGGCCCCCCAAATTTTTGACCCCGTCATATGTGTGGTTGAAGCATTATTTATTGGACTTTATAAAATGCCAGTAATATGCCAAGAAATTCCAGTTTTGCCATACCAAGATCGTGGCTCTTCTATTCCAGCAGCGGGCAGCCACTTTATGGCCTCATCCAATATCAGAAAAACATCTGTATCTTCAAGATTGTCTCGCATTTGATCATTAGCCCTTTCTTGATGAACTGTGCGAACTATGTGAGCCTTAAAGCTGTTAATATCAGCCAGTGCTTGACTTGCAGTATACATGGCTTCACATTTCTCGGTTTCCGAAGAATAGGTTACACCAGCTATAGCCTCTTGGGCTTGACCTAGTGCTGCTTTTAGTGCCTCACAGCGGGTGCATCTTGTTGAAATATGGATATATGAAACCTGTCGTAAACTTGTAAAGATTGGTGCGGCCCAAAGAGAATAAGAGACTACTGCTAAGAAAAACTGATATAATTATGGAAAAGCCCATAACGGTTGAGTTATCTGTTATAACGACCGTCTACTACACCTTCGATTTTCTTTATTTTTTGCTTACATACAGACCAATAGTAGGGGCATCGGCCCAGATAAAAATTTGGTGCCGCCCGAAGCTATTAAGAGGCTATTGTTACAAAAACTGAGATAATTATCAAAATGAACGTTAAAGTTTCTGAAAGTGTATCTAACAGTTTGAATATTTAACTACTATAAGTTACGTAAATTTTTAGTACAGAAATAGTTTGATCATATTTTAGTGTAGTTTCACACAAAAAATGAAAATCCAGCGTAGAGTATGAGAAAGGTTTTTGACCATGTGTGATAAACACACGACAACAGTGATAAAGCCCATAACGGTTGAGTTATTTGTTATAACGACCATCTACTACACCTTCGATTTTCTTTATTTTTTGCTTACATATAGACCAATAGTAGGGGCATCGGCCCAGATAAAAATTTGGTGCCGCCCAAAGCTATTAAGAGGCTATTGTTACAAAAACTGAGATAATTATCAAAATGAACGTTAAAGTTTCTGAAAGTGTAACAGTTTGAATATTTAACTACTATAAGTTACGTAAATTTTTAGTACAGAAATAGTTTGATCATATTTTAGTGTAGTTTCACACAAAAAATGAAAATCCAGCGTAGAGTATGAGAAAGGTTTTTGACCATGTGTGATAAACACACGACAACAGTGATAAAGCCCATAACGGTTGAGTTATTTGTTATAACGACCATCTACTACACCTTCGATTTTCTTTATTTTTTGCTTACATATAGACTAATAGTAGGGGCATCGGCCCAGATAAAAATTTGGTGCCGCCCAAAGCTATTAAGAGGCTATTGTTACAAAAACTGAGATAATTATCAAAATGAACGTTAAAGTTTCTGAAAGTGTAACAGTTTGAATATTTAACTACTATAAGTTACGTAAATTTTTAGTACAGAAATAGTTTGATCATATTTTAGTGTAGTTTCACACAAAAAATGAAAATCCAGCGTAGAGTATGAGAAAGGTTTTTGACCATGTGTGATAAACACACGACAACAGTGATAAAGCCCATAACGGTTGAGTTATTTGTTATAACGACCATCTACTACACCTTCGATTTTCTTTATTTTTTGCTTACATATAGACCAATAGTAGGGGCATCGGCCCAGATAAAAATTTGGTGCCGCCCAAAGCTATTAAGAGGCTATTGTTACAAAAACTGAGATAATTATCAAAATGAACGTTAAAGTTTCTGAAAGTGTAACAGTTTGAATATTTAACTACTATAGGTTACGTAAATTTTTAGTACAGAAATAGTTTGGCCACATTTTAGTGTAGTTTCACACAAAAAATGAAAATCCAGCGTAGAGTATGAGAAAGGTTTTTGACCATGTGTGATAAACACAAGACAACAGTGAAAAAGCCCATAACGGTTGAGTTATCTGTTATAACGACCGTCTACTACACCTTCGATTTTCTTTATTTTTTGCATACATATAGACCAATAGTAGGGGCATCGGCCCAGATAAAAATTTGGTGCCGCCCGAAGCTATTAAGAGGCTATTGTTACAAAAACTGAGATAATTATCAAAATGAACGTTAAAGTTTCTGAAAGTATAACAGTTTTAATATTTAACTACTATAGGTTACGTAAATTTTTAGTACAGAAATAGTTTGGCCACATTTTAGTGTAGTTTCACACAAAAAATGAAAATCCAGCGTAGAGTATGAGAAAGGTTTTTGACCATGTGTGATAAACACAAGACAACAGTGAAAAAGCCCATAACGGTTGAGTTATCTGTTATAACGACTGTCTACTACACCTTCGATTTTCTTTATTTTTTGCATGCGTATAGATCAATAGTAGGAGCACCGGCAAATATAAAAATTTAGTGCCGCCCGAACCTATTAAGAGACGTTTTTGATAAAAAACCTGAAAAATCATGACTATTGACCGTAAAATTTCTGAGACTTCAACGACTGTATTTTTTGACTTGTACATGAAATCCAAATTTTTTCTGCATGTATTAATAGAACATATACTAGGGTGTTATCATGCAAAAAATCATAATCCAAGTTGAAGTAACATCAGCGCTAGATTACAAAATGTTTCGAACACGCGAAGACGGCAAAAATGTCAAAAATCGGTATTTTCGAAGGTCTATATTTCCCAAGCTAGATCGATTTCGGCAAAACAAACTTTGTTTTTGTCAGTTGGGTGCCTGGGTGTATCACATATATTAAACTGAAGCAAATCCGTGAGGGTCAAAAAAAAAGTCAAGCACATGAGGTCGATTTTGGTCGATTTACTCAGAAACCGAGTCATATATATATATATATATATATATATATATATATATATATATATATATATATATATATATATATATATATATATATAAATCTTGCATACTTATACATGTATGTACATATACTTTAAATACAAATACAAAATACAATACAAATTTAAATATACACTAGCTTAATATATTGTTATCGTTTGTGCTTTATTAAAACGGATATTGTAATATTTATAGTACTAGTACTAGGAGTACATACAAATAGCTTTTGATTTTTTATTCTAGCATTCTTATGTTGCAGTGCTTTATCAACAGTGCTGTGCTTTTTGTGTCCAACTTCTTGTATTACTTCAACTAGCTCAATGAAAGCCAAAGGTCGAAGGTCCTCGGTTTTTCACGCTACAATGAAAAATTATGTAATCTGTGTAAACCTTAAGCCTGATTCACACGAGGTGGATTTTCAAGGGGATCCCCTTGCGTCCCCACGCGTCCCCGAGGGGATCCCCTTGGGAACGCATGGGGACGTAAGTCCCCAGACGCACGTGACTTTATTTGATTGGCCACTGCATGTAGATTCCCTAGAAAAAACGCTCGGCGAGCGATAAGCAAAATTCCCCATGGTGACCCCCAAGGGGATCCCCTTGGGGACGCGTTGGGACTCCCACGGGAATCCCCATGGGGATCCCCCTGAGGAAAATCCCCTTGATAATCCCCCTCGTGTGAAACAGGCTTTACTATCTAACATCTAGGAGAGGGGGCGACGGTACAGCCGCCCCCCGCCCCCCAATTTTCTCCAACTAAGGGGTTTTTTTGGGTCCACGAGACGGCATAGATAGGGAGGGGGGTGTCGGGGGCCGCGATCCCCTCGCCTTTTGGTCCCCTTAAGAAGTTAACCTTAAGGTCTACCTTAAGAAATTGTCAACAAGGGTCCCCCCTTTGGTTTTTATCGATCTGCCGCAAAAAATTTCTTGATACGTCTCCAATTGACCAAATTCTGCCTAAAAATCCAAAAATTTCGAATTTTTTTCTGAGGGCGACCCTATCCAGACCCCTGCATCTCTATGGCTGACTACTCCTTGTTATTATCTTTCATTAAAGCCTATGCATGTCTACAAAAGTACATTATGCTGAATGTACTTGTATAATACACTGTACCTGTCGGAAAAAATTTTTGATACGACTTTAGTTATCCAAATTCGGCGTAAACAGTTAAAAAAAATCTCCATTTTTTTCTGGGGGCTGCCGCCCCCAGACCCCGGCAACCTGTGGCTCACTGATCTTGCGTTTGCACTGTGAATTAAAGTGCTAAATTACTGTAAATAAATACTAAAATAAATGTCAAAAGTTTATTTAAGTGTATAGAAAGTCAAAAGTGTATAGAAGGGTTGCATATTATAAAAAATGTGAGTAAAAGTAAACAAAATTTTTTTTTGAAAATATTGCAAAATATAGGGTCTTTTTGAAGGGGGTTCCGGTTCCGGTTCCGGTTCCGGTATTTTTAGGTGGTTCCGGTTCCGGTTCCGGTTCCGGTAGTTTTAGGGTTCCGGTCGATCCCTGATATATATATATATATATATATATATATATATATATATATATATAGATATATATATATAATACATATGCATATATATGCCCTTAAAAGCACTGGCATCTACTTAAAAGATTTTTCTACTGGTCTTGAAAGCGAAAGCTGAAGCAGGCGAGTAGAAACAGCTTAAAACTGGCATAAAAGAGTAGACTTAGACAGCTAGTCTTCCACCATACGGCAAGGAGAGGCTGGGCCGGAAGCAGAGAGAGGTATGGACATGCTGGAATTTTCAGAATATTGGCATAACACGGCAGTCCATCTATGCTTGGGCTTTACTTATGCAAAATGTCAGGTTGCTTACTACTGAGCCGGCTAATAAGCTGCGGGGAAGGAATGGGGTTGGGTGAAAAACGACGCTGACCTTTTAATCAAAAGTTATTTTTAAAATTATATTTGCTACTACAAGCCATGCCTTCGTTTTTTTGGGCGAAGAAGATTTATTAGTGGGCGCTCCGGTAAGACTTAATAGAAACAGCAAGTAGCAACTGAAGATTTTTGAATATTTTCATTTTCATCAACTGTTTGTCAACTTCCGCACTGTTATCCGACAATATGATTGAAAATTCACCCTTGGTAGCCCATCTTACCGCTGACTATTACACTATTCTTGGACCATATATATATATACATGTATTAGGCCCGGTTCACACAGACTTACTTTTTACTTTTTCCTTTTTACTTTATACTTTTGACTTTTGACTTTATACTTTTTACTTTTGCAAAAGTGTTCACACAGGTTTACTTTTTACTTAAGGAAGATCGCATTCAATTGGCTGGCTTTGGTGCACTTGTCTGTCACAATGCAAATCTAACCAATAATAATGAAGCTCAATAGGCGGAGCTTCTCTCAGAGCATTTTGATTGGCTAGATTGCAGAAGTAAAAAGTAGAACGCGTTTCTAATTTTACTTTTGGCCAAAAGTAAAAAGTAAAAAGTACGTTCTGTATGAACCGAAATTTTTACTTTTGGCCCAAAAGTAAAAAGTAAAAAGTAAAAAGTACGTCTGTGTGAACCGGGCCTTAGGGGGGATGACCATGACGGGACCTCACCAAAACGGGGGATCGGGGGGAGGGACCCGAAAATCTGAACAAAAGTGGAAAATACCATTTTTTAATTTCGCCCAATTTAGGCGATCTTCGGCCCTCAGGGTGGAGAATTCTAGAAATTGAGGTGGAGAGCCCCCTTCTCCAATTTTTTACTTATATTTTCTGGACGACATTAATCGTTCATTCCGTTGAATAAAATTGCATAAACGAAAAAAACCCAAGAATCAATTATCAAAATAACAATTTTCAGTATCTTCTTTTCAGAAAAAAGGCTTGATATCCGCAAGTTACTTGAGCAAACTTATCTGCCCTTGTTTTGCACTGGAAACCCTAGATGTACGAAACGAAATTTACACTTTACACATTTACATGTATTTTCCTAAAAATGAAATCAACAGTTTGACTTGAAAGAGTTGAAAACTCATTTCCCTTATTTTCTGTGTCTAGTAATAACATCTACACTTGGACTTACAAAATCTAAAGCTATGTCCACACAATTACAATAATTGAATTATTCACTTTCACATACATAATATGTACTAAACCTTTTATATACATATCTATCGCAACACTTTGTACAGTCAAAAAATACACAATGATATAATATATACATTTCAAAGCCTATGAACGCTTAAGCGTATTTACAAGTTTACACATAACGAGTTTTCGTTAGCTTTTAGAGCACCGAAGTATTGGACTTGTATTTACGTGTCTAGTTCAGTTCACCCACTCGCACGTAACAGTTCAAGTGCGTGTTAGGCGTCAGCTTATGCATCTATTCATTCATGCACTATGTCAGTGTGTACGTATGTGCGTACAAACGCATATACAACGCCTGCCAAAATAATATATATAAATACGATTGCTTAGCGGCTAGCAACATTACATATTAAAATAAGTGCGTGACATAGTCCAGAAATAAAGGGAGACTTGACGCCTTGGTATACTAGTTTCAAATTCTTCTCAATTAATGGAGAACTCACACACAAAACAATAACAAAGTGGCGTCATTCGTAACACTATATAGCAGGCGGGGGAAAAAACCCGCATTTTCATATTTCGTCATGTAGCTCATAGACTATACGTTTTCACGGGAAACCAAAAAAATCTGTCGTAGGCCTAACCTTGCTCTAACGCTGGGACCAGTTTCATTTCGCTATCTCTTACCGTTTTTTGGCGGGAAGCCAAAAACTTGCCGGGGAAAGAACCCATTTGGGGGAAAAAACCCACCCCATAAATCACCCGAAAAGTGTGTTAGCGATAGTTTATCAACGCTATGGAACGTATTTGGAGTAGTAGAGGCCCCCGATGCCAAAACTATCCGCAGATTTGCTACGGGGCCTCAGGTACACAAGTTTGAAATCTGCGCTTCGCAGCCCATTATAAAATTTTGAATTTTCAGATTTGAAAACAAAACACCTTAATTTCGCCTGAAGACATTGAAAACGACTAAAAAGTTGCGATAACGCTTCAAATGCATGCAAAATGTGCACCTTATGGCTACTTTTTACGCCATCGACCCTCAGTGGGGAGTACCGTAAGTGGGTGTGACTGGTCGTTGCGGCGAAAGTTTAATTTTATTCGGTTATATGGCGTTTAAACAAGAGATGGCGTTCAACAGGTTATAATTTAAAAAACGTACAAAAAAACTGGCAATAGTAGCAGAAAATACTACTTTCCGCTGCAAAAAGGACCTCAAAATGACAAAGTCCGACTATTAGGCCCGTATTCCATAATTCGGTCAAAAAAGTGTTAATAATTAACGTCTTTTTGCACTACCATGAGTCTTTTGCGCTAGCTACTAGGTTTTTCGACATCACCAGACCATTTTCAAAAAGTGGGTTTTTCCCCCACATTGGTTTTTTACCCCGTCTAATTTCGGTCATGCCCCCCCTCGTA
>JASANF010017084.1:0-18931 GCA_030248245.1 Trissonchulus sp. WLG1_4
AGCGATTCAGGCTAAAATCTTCGCAGCAGCTGACCAAAATTTGTCATTTGCCATGTCCCTGTGTTCTAAAGACAAGAATATGAACCGGGTTATTCAACAAATGACGAAAAATTCTGCCGTTCAGCTTGCGATAATATAAATTATTAAGATATAAAACTAAGTAACTCGATTTTTTTTCACATATTTTTGACAGAAACAGGACTGCACCCAAATTCGGCACGTCTCACCCAAAATGCCCATTTATAGACATTTTTACACACCGTTTTTGGCATAAAAATGTTGTAAAAACGCTATTTTAAACATTATAAGCATAACTTTTAGAAGAGAAACCACACTAATTTCAGTTAAAAAACAATCACCTTCTGCAGTTCAGGACAAGTGTCTCGATCGGCAGGATTTTTTTGTAAACACCGTCGTAAAAACCCGTGGAATTCGGATGTCCTGAAATCACCAGTAAAAAGCATAAGCACAAAATTATCTAAAAAAGTAACTTGAGTCTTCTTATTTACCACAAAATTCTCAAAACTGTTCTTGAACTCCAAAAATATTTTTGACCACCGCCAATTTTTCTTTGCATAATGTTTCACACTAGAAGCTAATTGCATGAAATTCTAATTATATTATTAATTACTACTCAAAGCTTAAAACACTATTTAAAGCTTAAAGCACTAGCTTAAAGCTTATTCTGCTTTAAAATCACAGAAGGTGCAAAAGCATACGGCGGACTGAAGTTAATAAGCTCAACTTGGTAAATCTTAGGTTCGGTTAAACTCCAATTAAATCGCAGCTAAGACTCCAAGCGCCAAACTGCGTAAAACTTCATTACTGCAGCAAACTTTAAACCGATTTAACGCTTGGTTTATATTCGAGCTAAATCGGTTTTAATCCATGCATGTATGAGAAGGAAATAGAGAGGCTCCGCCCCCCCAGATCGAGAAGTCAATTTAAAAATTTGGGCAAAATTTTTGTAAAAATGGTACATTTTTTAAAAAATTTGCGAATAAAGTGGGAGTTAAGTCCAATTCGTACACAAGAAATCAAACGAATCGAGTCAATGCTTTACAGTAGCTAACCAAAGTTGTTCTTGCGCCTGTCCATGTGTTTAAGGACAAGCATGAACCAGGAACTATTCCTCTATAATACCATTTGGAAGGGTGATCCAGGGTGGGTGGGTCTGATTTCTGTATCTTGATGAGCACGCGCATGGGCGAGACTTCGTGGTTGGGCGGCTCCACCTGAGCCAACTCAATCAGCGTGATCCCCAGAGACCAAATGTCCGCCTGGCAGTCGTAGGGCTGATCCTTGAACGTTTCGCACAGCATCACTTCGGGGGCCATCCTGAAAATTAGATTACATTAATACTTAATTACTTGACTTGACTTTAGGCAGGAGAGCACTGAACAGGACGTCATTGTCGAACATCCGCTGTGGCCTGCCCCATTATGAATTGTCGCCATTGATTCCTGCATACTAATACTTAATTACATAGATTAGATTAACACTTAAATTATTATATTAATTAGATTATATTCATCAACACTTCATCAAGCACGGTTCATTAATTGTCGTTAAAGACACAATGACAGGGACAAGGTCAAATTTCGGTCAGCTGGTGTAAAAATAGCGTCTGAGCTAATTATTTGTATACGGTCTAGAAGTGATCTCAACTATCATCAGGCAAAAAATTGGCTATTTGGCTATAAAGTTGTTTCAAATCGCTCAAGGACAAAACGAGAGCCAAAGACAAAACGTATGAAGGGATTCATGCGTATGCGCGCAGTCTTCTTAAACGTGACTGATTCTTCATTGATGCTTTCCTTGCATACATGTATGAGGGGGGATGGGGGACCCCCCCCAATCGAGGAGCCGGGGGGAGGGTCCCCAAAATTTGGGCAAAATTTAGAAAAAAAGGCCCTTTTTTCCGAACTTTTCGCAAAATTTAGGGTATTTTTGGTCGATCACGGGGAAAGAGTCCCCAAAATTTGGCCGGAGAGGCCCCCCCCAAAATTTTTACCCCGTTACATGTATGTTTCCTTGCCAAAACTTTCTTAACTTACCAAACAATGACATAAAACCATACTACAGTCATTTTCGTAGTTAAAATTAGTTTACGTGACACTGACGTCACTCAAAGAACTAAGTCAATTAAGTTAGTCTCTAACTAAAAGCCTTCCGTAAACTATTATGGGCTAATTCTGATGCAAAGCCATGAGTTTAAAATGGATCAACATCAAATAGATTAAGTCTGCCGTAATGCAATGGCCAATGGACTCAACCCAAATTCTCACCAGTAAGGAGTTCCAATGAAAGAGTCGCGTTTCTGAGTTGCCGTTTTATTTTTCGCCGAAACGCCGAAATCCGCTAAAACAAATCAAAACATTAATATATTATATAGTATATAAAAATGTTAACGCGATAAATATCAACATTTAATTAGTTCATTCGCTAAAAAACAGAATTCGAGGACCTGTTGCAATCTATTAAAACGGCAAGCACAAGTAAATTATATTTTTCACTCGACTCCTAAAAAATGGGCATTAACATTTTAAGCTGTTTTTTACAAAAAATCTTGAACTCACGAAATCCTCCGAAAATTTTCTGTGAATACGCCACCGCTCAGTAACTTTTGAAAAAATTCAAATTTACGTGAATTAGAGCTAAATAAATGCCTCAAAAACATGGCTAAAAATTTGGTATTGGCTAAAAAATTTCCAAAGCCTTTAGCCAATTTTCTAAAACTTCCTGACGAAAAAATAACCCAGAAAAGGGTGAAATTTCACTAAGAACAGGGGAGGTTTTCAGTACTGATCAACACCAACCTCGCTACAAGGGCAGTCAAAATGTCGATACAAAACCCCCCACCCCAGGTCAACTCTAGTCTCGTATTAAAGTACGAATAGTAGTAATAGTGTTACGAATGAATGAATTTACTCCAACAACAAGCACTTTTTGTTGACGAGCGTAGATTTTTCCACATGACCACAGCAAGTATTATTTTACCGTATCGGTAAAATTAAGCGCGGCATCCTAGTAATTTTATTTTTAGCAGTTTAGTTCTAATTTCGGATGCAGATGTAATCCAAAGCTTCAACTTTGATCGAGTCTTTATTTTGTTAAAATGGCGTGAGAACTCAAGGCTCCATGATTTATCCGGAACACGACGTTTGACGTGCATAGGTGTATGTACATTCAATTTGCTTCTAAACTTAATTCAATTTTCCTGTTGTGTGGCACAGCCCAACAGGTCTTTAGTTTTGACTTTCATTACACTGCTAGCGTAAAAGTCAGTGCGTGCGCTTATGTCTTTTGCACATCTTCATAACAAAACTGAGTTCTACACATTCTAACTAAACTCTAGTTTCTCTGTTGGTTTACGAATACGAAAAGGGAATATAGCTATGTAACTTTCAAAAAATCATAGAAAATTAACAAATCAGGTTGCTCGGAATCAATCCACTGATCACTAGGTCCAACGCCGATCACAGTAACTAGTTGACTACACAGTCGTTGAAACCTGCGTCAAAGCAAAAATTTAAATGCTCGTAGTTTTAGGCATAAAAATTGACTCTCAGTTTGTGATTGTTGTCGTTTTGATGTGACTCTTCGCACAGTAGGTTTACGCTGTCCCTTGGCCAATGTATGTGGAAAAGCAAACTTGATTTTGCCGCGCTCATATAAAAGTACAAAGCAATATTACGTATATCGATACTCAACTAATCAATCAACCTGCCGCGCTATGTAGAGACGTACACACAGTAGCACACATACTACACACAGACACACACGCACACACACACGTTACACACACAGCGCGCGTATGCTGGACTGCTGGATACACTAGGTAAGTGCAGCAGGATTAGGTGATGCACTGAAACTGAGCATGATTTACATGCAATTTCAGTTTCAGTGTATTAACTGAAATTAGTATGCACGGCCGCTGAGGCGGCCGCGCAAAAAGTAAGATGGCACAGAAAAAATCAATAACAACAGAAAAGACGAAAGAGCAGCAAATTACAGTACGAAATACAAAATGTCGGTACAAGACCCCCCTTGCCAGATTAACTCTTGTATCAAAGCACAAAAAAGTAGTCCTTATAGTTTATTACAAGATAAAACACTTAAGTCTGCATAATACCCACCAAGCTTGACCCTAGCATCCGAGGTCAGGAGTATGTTGCCGGCCTTGAGGTCTCGATGGATGACGTTGTGGGAGTGGAGGTGGGCCAGGGCCTTGAGCAGCTCGTGGGTCACGTGACGGATCTGGGCCTCGCTCAGCCCGTGGTTCAGGTCGAACATGATGTTGTCCAGCGCGCCGCCCGCACAGAATTCCAGCAGCATCTGAAAAAACAAGAGGGTATTTAACATTTAAGATTATTAATTTAAAACTAATATATAAACTTTATGCATTTATTTACTTAGTTATATATATATTTCTTTCTTATTCTTTATTATTTATCTATCATCATATTTATTTAGTTATTTATTTACTTATATTATATTTCTTTCTTTTTTATTCTTCATTATTCATCTATCATATGTAGTCATTTTCCTGTGAACTTAGCGGATTAGAGTAACTCTGATGTGATTTAATTTCACATTTCGTCCAGGATCCACCGTACTTTTTTTTATTCTGGTCCAATGAGAATCAAAATAATAGTCATAGTATATATTGGTACAATCGTAAGCAAACTTTCAATATGATTATGGACTATTAAATATGGACATTTTCATCACAGTTATGCTACTTTTACATATATATTTTGGGCAAAAACAATAATTAAAAATATATATACTTTGTCATTGGATAAATAAATAAAAATTATTTTCCTTGTACAATAAAAATTCTTTGTCAATTTCTAATTTCTTACCCATAACTTTCCTTCATAGAAGAAAGTCTCGTAAAGCGATACAATATTTTCATGACGGCACTCGGTGAGAATCTCAATCTCGGTCAGAAAATCATCCAAGCTTTCTTCCGCCTGCAACTCCACTATTTTGGCAGCGGCTTGAACGCTGCGATCTTTGTGTTTTGTCTAAACCACAGGTTAGCTTAACAAAATAAAATAACGCACAATTAACATATTACTTACAAAAAACTTTTGATTCTAGCCAATTCCAGAAATTTTTCAAAAAAATAGGTTTGTATCAGGCTTCAAATTTATGACATTCTAATTTCTAACATTCTTTCTTTAAGGGGGTAATTGCGTTTTTAGGTGTTTTTTTGAAAAGCTATAGCTCAGCGTTTACAAATTCAAATCGCAAGCGGTCTTTTGCATGAGGTAGAACAATATCTTTTCTAAATATATGCCATGCATTGAAATTTAACCTGTGATTTTGTTTTCAGTATAAGCGACTAAAAAAAGGTCCTTTCCAAAATATTACAATTTTTTAATAAAAGTTTGCGCCACAGCTCTGAATCATACGATTACCTGTTGGGGCTGAAAGTTGGTAAGGTTTTTGACACGTTTAAAATCCCCAGGCATGTCCCCCACTTTTTTAATAACTAGTCAATTTAATGAGAAAATAGCTGATAAGCAAACGCAGCGAAAATTTAAGATATTTTCTTGTAATTAAAACCCTCTAAAAATGTCCACAGGTGAAATTTCGAAAAAGTGAGAGACATGCCTGGGGATTTTGACCTTTACAGTATTGTCCCAAAAATTTATGCTCAGGCGTCAATTATAACTTGAGTACTGGTGGCGCAAAGTTTACATAGAAATCACAAAATCCTCGAAAACGCAACTACCACCTTAAACGAATCATATTTTCCTATAAAAATTAGACCAACTGAATCAGAATAGCTAGAATTATATAACAACTGAGAATCATCCAGCAGTATGAAACTTTGCAAGCAGTCAGTACAGTATATATGATGAAAACAATAACAACGAAATTTCAAGCTTTCATTTTATATTTCTTCATCGGTTATTTATATTTTATCCATTAATTACAAAAATTATTCAGCTGAATCCTACTACTTACAAATAAAAACAATCAACTTACCAGCTGGACCTTCCCGAAGGCCCCGTCCCCCAGCTCCTTCTCAATGACCCAGACCTGTCCCGGATCCACATCGCGGCGGATGTACTGGTTCAGCAAACTCTTGCGCAGCGAGTCGGCCTGCGAGGAAGAATTGCCGCCGAATAAATGTTTGATTTTACCAAAAATTGACATGACACGACGCCGCAACCCAAGCAACTACATGCCGTTTCTGTTCCTGAGCGCTTGAAAACTGAAATATTTATACAAGTGAACGACAGCATACATGTATGATGGGGGATGGGGCAAATTTGTGCATCCTCGGCGGGGGGGAATTCAAACACATATTTTTTCAGCGTAAAAACATTTCGCATGCGCTGAGTATATTTTTGGCAGTTTGCAAGCGGAAAATTGTTGATTTAATTTAACTTTTCCAAAAATTCAAATTTTGTCGCAAATCTTACTTTTTCGTCATAATGGGGCTGACTCTCGCAAAATAAGACCAGCTCACCCATTATATCAGCACAGTGTTTTTTGCGTCAAAAAGTGCGAAACGCCGCACTTTTTTTCTGAAATTTCGCACTTTTTTCTGGCCATGTGCGTCCCGTGACGCACATTTTTTCGGCTGAGGCTGAAAGATGTCATAGCCGATTTGGCCAAAAACTGCCGAAAATAGAATTTTCGTCGCGAAATTTTTGAAAAATTTTCCAAAATTGCGTCAAACCCATCAAATTTGTAAAATTTTCCCATGTGTCTAACGTTTCAAGCTACAATCGGTTTCAATGACAGTTTACAACCTATTATGATTTGTTATGAACACAGGAAAACCAGTGAATCGGAATTCTCTGTACATACATTTTTTCTATTACAGATTTTTCAGATGTTTTTTACCCTTTCCATTCAGAGACATTTTACAGACTTTCAGAGGAATTTCAGATAAATTTCAGAGAAATTTAGAGCAAATTCAGAGAATTTCACCCAGAATTCAGAGACTGAATTTTATCTGAAAAAAATGTCACTAGCTTTTCAGATAAATTTCAGATATTTCTCACAGGAGTTTCAGAGATAATTCACATGATTTTCACACGTGTAAAAAGTAGGTAAATTTTATTTGAAATCCGTGTAAAAAGTATCTGAAATTTATCTGAAAAGCCAGTGACATTTTTTTCAGATAAGATTCAGAATCTCTGAATTCTGGGTGAAATTCTCTGAATTTCCCCTGAATTTCTCTGAAATTTGTCTGAAAGTTCTCTGAAAGTCTGTAAAATGTCTCTGAATGGAAAGGGTAAAAAATCTGAAAAATCTGTAACCGAAAAAATTTACAGAGAATTCAAATCCCTGGTTCTCCTGTGTGAATAAGCCTAAGCAATGAGTCTAATCGCTAAGCCTAAGCACTAAGCCTAAGCCTCAGCCCTAATTTCACAGGAAAACCGGTGATCCGAATTTTCTGTAAATCACCGTCTAACACTTCGGAGGTATATATTTAGGAGGTTATTAGGAGCTTTTTATACATATTTCGCAGCGTTTTTAGACAGTTTAATTGGTTATTCGGATGTCTAAATTTTGTCCGAAAAATCTCTGAAACTATTTTCAAAAATTGGAATTTCTTTAAGATTTGTCTTAATTTCAAAGAAACATTTTTGGAGGGTTTTCACAGTAAATTAAGACATATTAAAAATGTCCAAATTTTGTCTAAATTTTGTCTTAAATAAATTTCAATTTTTAAAAACTGTTTCACAGATTTTTCGGACAAAATTTACACATCCGAATTCTCAATTAAATTGACCGACAACGCTACGAAATATCTATAAAAAGCTCCCAATAACCTCCGAATTACCTCCGAAGTGTAAGACGGTGTTTTAGATAAAATTCGGATCACCGGTTTTCCTGTTTGAAGGAAAAACCTCATAAGAAGCATCAAAAAAAAACTTTACCGCACTAAAAAACCTCAACTAGCTTCATAATTTAAGTAATTTCGCAGATATATATATAGCGCGAATTTTGTACTGAACCTTACTTTTGTTGTAACGCTTCAATCAGCCTGGACTTGGTAGCTTCAGAAAAAGTTTTGTAACTTTTCAAAGCCTGAACCGACTTACAAAACTTTTTCAACATTTAGTAGCTTAGAAGTTGCTCTTTCAATGGTAGTCGCAGGTTTTCATTTCATGCAGTATTTTTGCCTAAATCCAATTTTGCGCAAAAATTTTTATGTAAAGTTCAATTTTTGAACAAAGTTTCATTTCCAGCTAAAGCTTACATCCTACAAACTTCTAACCTAGACAGGGTTTTTTTTGTGCAAAACCCTGTGCAAATGCACACTTTTTTAAAATTTTGCACACAAAAATTAAAATTTTGCACAATAATGCACAGTGCCCGACGGGCCGGTGATAAGCTCAGAATGCACAGTTTTGAATGAAAAACCGAAAAAATTTTCCTGGGGGCTATCGCCCCCAGACCCCTGCAACTTACTGGCTTTCTCTCCCTTGTTATTGTCTTTTGTTCAAGCCTCTACACGTGTACATGTGTCTGATGTGACGCTTTGGCTCTTATTCCCCTGTCTGAAAAATTTTCGATAAGTCTTGCTCAAATTAAAATAATCTCCACTTTTTTCTGAAACTCCTGCTACCTACACTTTATGACTTAGTGGTCTTGTATATATTTGCATTTCAAATTTTTGTGTTAGATAGAATTGCAAAAACGTGCATTTAAATCCATTACAAAAAATGGAAAAGTCCCCGATTTTTTATGTGTACGCCACTGCAAATATGTGTCGTTTGTGGCTTAAAAGTTGCACTTAGGTGCAATTATAATTCATTTACAAAAATCGAAATGCCATTTCCCAACAAAAAATTTTTTCGCAGAAAATCTTCACATCCTCCTGAAATCCTACATTGGCTTCCACTATAGCAAAATGTGGCATGTATACAGCACTGCGCGTAAAAAAGCTACCTGTTCGTCGGCGTACGACGAGCTTCATGCTTCGCGAAAAGTGACAAACGGTGGCCGGAAAGTGACGAACAAACAATTTTCAATTTTTCACTTTTTACATTGAAATGTGTTTTGGAGCACTTTTTGAAAAATTTTGTTGTCACTTTCCGGCCAACCTTGGTCACTTTTCGGGACGGATGGGGATGAAGCTCGTCGGACGCCGACGAACAGGGAACTTTTTTATGCACAATACTGTATAAGCAGAACGTGCCCGTTTTCAAACTTTTACACAAGGGGCGCCACTTTGGTATTTGTGTGTTTCCGACAGGGCTGTGATAAGCTCATAATGCACCGTTTTAAACTAAAAATTGAAAAAATTTCCTGGGGGGTTGCCGCCCCCAAACCCCCGCAGACCTACCGCATCTGCTTTTGTAAATTAAAATGGTTCACGGAGTAAAGGATTGCTACACCCGGAAAAAATCCTGAATCTGCCAATTCTACGATTTCATATACACGTACCTCTAGAGGTATAAAAATGTGTATATTTGCCATTAAATGGACAAAAAAACGCATGTACTTTTTGCACAAAAAAATAAAATTTTGCACACTAAAATTAAAATTTTGCACAATTATGCACACAAAATTTTTTGAAAAAAAAACCCTGAACCTAGACTATTCGAAAGAGCGTTCAATTTTAACCCCCCCCCCCCTAGGTTTGGGGGATACAGGGGGACTCCGGATCATTAGGCGAAAAAATGCCGTTTTCCCGACTTATTCCACCCCTAAGGGTTTTAACACCAATAATTTCACTCTAGATTTTTATTAAAAGGGGCGACATCTATTTTGGGGGCTAGAGATCAGATTTGGGGCTTGGCTGACAATGGGGTTTCTATATTTTTATTAAAAGATGTAGGAAGCGTTTTAGGGCCAAAAATAATCCCCCACCCCCGATTGACCGGGGAAATTATACGTTGAATTTTAGTAAGTAGAAATTTCATCAAAATATAAGTTGTAATAAAAATGTTGGAAATTTGCATCAACTTTTCGACGCGAGGCCAAGCTTAAGTTTGGTCAAAAATTGGATTCAAGTGAATTTGGCTTGGTAATTTTTCGAGAGTAAGTGTCAAAGTGCTTTGTTTTGATTCATAATTGTTAAAAATTATTTTGACACCGTTTAAACACGTTTACAACGGAAAAAACGGTCGTTCGCCGCTAGGCCGAATCACCGCGAGACCGAATCGCCACTAGGCCGAAAATTCGCCATTAGGCCGAATCGTCGCTAGCGCTAGGCCGAATCGCCGTTAGGCCGAACATGTGTTTGTGGAGCATACGTACAGTGATCATGTAAAACAGTACATATTACGTGTACAGTGCACATACAGTACAGACTGTACAGTAAACCATTCATACTGTATGTTGTTGATGGTAGGAGACTGTATATTTTTAAAATTTCCACAACACCGGGAAACCACAGGGGGAAAATTATTATTTGTAAAATTTAAAAATTTCTTTTTTTTTTTTTTTTTCAACAAAACAACAACAATTCCTTTTTGCAACATTTTTGTTATATTTCGATGAAAATTCTACTAAAATTCAACGTAATTTCACTATATTTTCAACAAAATTTCGTCACATTTTCAACAAACATTCCCCCCCACTTCAGTAAAATTTCAACAAAATTCCATTTATTTTTCAACAATGTCAACAAATTTTCAACAATTTTTTGAAAAATTTCTGTTGTTTTTCCATGAAATTTCTACTAAAATTCAACGTAATTTCAATAATTTTTCAACAAACTTTTGTCACAATTCTCACCACAAAATTTTCTGTAAAATTTCAACAAAAGTTCATTCATTTTTTCAACAAACTTTCATCACAATTTCAACAAAATTTTCAGTAAAATTTAAACAAAATTTCATTCATTTCTCAACAAAATTTCGTCACAAGTTTAACAAAATTGTTGGTAAAATTTTAAGAAAATTTCGTTCATTTTTCACTAAAATTTCACTCGAAATTTTAACAATATTCAACAGTTTTTCCATTTTACCACCAAAAAGTGTCGTAAACTGAACAATGTTTCATCTGTGCTTTCATTGTTTTGTCAAAAAAATTCAATGAAGTATCAGGTTAGATGCAGTTGGGGGGAATAGTGGACCTATTTCTTTTAGAGAGCACCTTGGGGAAGCATTTTGGTCGTATAACACGAGTCAGAATCGTCGCCAGGCCGAAAATGTTGCACAAGGCCGAATCGTCACGAGGCCGAATCGCGCCAGGCCGAATCGCCTTTATTATTTTATGGCAACATTTAGGCTTAGCTATCAGAAATTTTCCTAAAAATTTCTATTTTCTGACCTAAACCTAAGGCTGAGTCTATGCCTAAGCCTGAACCTAAGCCTAAGCCCAAGCCTAAATTAAGCATACGTTTAAAAATGGCGATTCGGCCTGGCGACGATTCGGCCTCGTGACGATTCGGCCTCGTGTAGACACGCCGCATTTTTGCATGAAGAACCCCTATTTCGTTTTTTGGATTTCCTGAAATACGACCCCCGAAATTTGAACCCTCAGTGAGGGACAGTTTTCGCAATTTTTTTCGGAAACTGTGCTTTTTCCGTTCTAAACGTGTTTAGGGGGTAATTGCGTTTTTAGGTGTTTTTTGGAAAGCCATAGCTCGGCGTTTACAATTCAAATCGCAAGCGGTTTTTTGCATTAAGTAGACCAAGTTTTGCCTATCATTATGTTTTGTGTATTGAAAGTCATCCGTTGCTTATCTTTTTAGGACAAGCTTTAAAAAAATTTGTCCTTTCCAAAATTCATGTTTTTTACAAAAAGTTTGCGCCACAGTTCTGAATCATACGATTACCTGTTGGGGCTGAAAGTTGACATAGTTTTTAATACGTCTAAAATCCCCAGGCATGTCCCCCACTTCTTCGACAAATAGTCAATTTACTTGAGAAAATAGCTTGGGCGTAGAATTAAGCTCAGGGCTTAGGCTTAGTTTTTATCGGGCTCAGGCTTAGGTACTGAAAAATAGAAATTTTCAGGAAACATCCTGCCGCTTAGCCTAAAGATCCTTTCAGCTTAGCCGAGACAAATTTTGGGGGTTAGAGATCAGATTGGGGGCATGGCTGACGATGGGGGTTTCATATTTTTATTAAAAATGGGGGAGCGATTGAATCAAATATTCCCCCCCGCTTCGGTCTGCCCATCATTACGCACTCACAGCTATCCCAAAACAAATATTATAGCCATTTTTGGCTTGACTTTGGCCTAAGTAAGTTCACTTCCAAAAACACTGAAAACCGATTTTCAAGGGGTCATAGCTTGATAGCTCGAAAGTCCAAATTGTGCATAGTGGTTCTATTTTAAATGCTTCGCTCAAGGTGCTCTTCTCCAAAAATAGATCCACTCCACTATCCCCCACCCTAGCTGCTCTTGAACCAATTTGTTGAAATACAAAAATTGATGAAATTTTACTAAAAATGTAACTTACTTTATGCCGAATGTTATTGATGAATTTTGAAAAAATATGATTATAGGACGAAATTTTAACCCACCCCCCCCCAAAAGAAAAAAACCCCCCCTCCCCTCTCTACCCCGAAACCCCACACCTAGCCCACCAGAAACCACCGCTCCACGTCGCACCAGCGTCCCTCCCAACTGAATATACATACAAAATATACCAGCAAAAACCAACACAAACCCAACAACACCAAAACCCCAATCACCCCCTAAAACGCGCCCACCTCCAACCCGCCCCCTCTCCAACACCCGCTCCTTCCACCTGCCTCTCTTGCCGCAGCCTCCACTCTCCGCCGCACACAGCCCCGCACTCAATCGGCCTTTACTGTTAGAGAATGTTAATTGATGAAAACTTGTAATCATGTAAAACAGTACATATTACGTGTACAGTGCACATACAGTACAGACTGTACAGTAAACCATTCATACTGTATGTTGTTGATGGTAGGAGACTGTACATTTTTAAAAATTGTACCCAACAAATTTGTATTCATTTGTATTTTTTTTCGGCCTAGCGGCGATTCGGCCTTCCGGCGATTCGGCCTAATGGCGAAATTTCGGCCTAATGGCGATTCGGCCTAGCGGCGATTCGGCCTAGCGGTGACACGCCGAAAAAACACGGGTTTCTGAAAAAAATGCCAAGTCTCTCACTATGAAGGCTGATTTCGGGAATCGTATCTCAGAAAATCCACAAAATCAAATAGAGATTAATGAAGCAAAAAAGCTTCCCCAAAGGTCATACAAAAAAATAGGTCCACTACACTACCTCCCCTAAAAGCATTCAACTCCATGGTTTTGTCAAATCTTTTTTGGAAAAACTATCCCACGCAAAGTATAACCAACAGTCATCAAGCCTAAGCCAAACGACACGGCAGACAAAAAACCAATAAGGAAATATGATTAGTAATGTACAAAACGTCAATATTATGAACTATCATTAATAATTTCTTGTTTTATGTATCTTTTGATTTGCATGCCATTAACCGTTTTAAGCGTGTTAACAATCAGTCTATTGTGATATAATATAATATAATACGAATTCGTGGTTGCGTAGCAACTGTGCAATTGCCAACGACAGGAACTTGACCGAAAAGGACTATGGCTTCTAATTACGCGTGTCCATTGTGTAATTCTTCAAAATTTGCTACTATCGCAGCCTTATCTGACCATTTGGACACGACGCATTTCTCAAAGAAGGTCCCGAAGAAAAATGTGCGCGCTGCGATTCAATTTTCCGATATCGGCGCTCGTAAACAGGAGCCCACCACATTTAAGCTTCCAACTGGATCCGTACGGATTAATATGAAATGCTGCGATCACTGTTGTTGTTCAAAATTACATAACTGTACTTCGCATGAAGTTCATAGTGGGCAAATCCATAATTCGATAACTAAGCTTAATTTAGGAAGCGGTCAAGATTTGGAAAAACAGCTGCAAGCCACCACCACTGAACTTGATAACCTTAAATCGGACAGAACTAACTTACAAAGGTGAGTCATTGAATGTTTGTATTTGTCCGGGCTACCATACAATTTCATAAATCTAATTTCCATGACTGAGAGTTGGCGTCCAGGTGTGTGACACTTTGGTGTCCTTGTCTATATCCAATCCATGTCCTTAACTTTTTGAGAATGTTCGTCACCTTTTGCCGACGAAGTGTTTTAACGCTGACAAATTGTGTCAAACCCGATTTTTTAGCTTTAGGGCACTCTAATAGATTTCTACCTACTAGGGCAAAAAAGTTAAACTTTAACTTTAACTAAAAGTAAAAAAGTTAGGGGTCTTACTTTAACTTTAACTTTAACTTCAAAAAAGTTAAGGGTCTTACTTTAACTTTAACTTAATTTAAATTCAAGCACCCATACTTTAACTTTAACTTAAATTGAGCCAATTTCTTAACTTTAACTTAAATTATAACTTTTATTCAAAATTTTGAATCTATAATTTTTTATAACTTTTTTGATTTACGGTAAGATAATTTAAGAAATATTTTAATTGATGTTCTAATTAACCAAAATTGTTGTCAGATTTAAATTTTTTTCCTCCGACGCTGTATACAACCGTCGTGGTACCTATTTTTACTGGAGGCCGCTCAGCTTAACGCATTCACTTGTCATTTGGTTTAGTGTATTAGTAGCGTGCTATAACCTGGTTATTATTACGGCACGCTGTAACGTGCAACCAAGAGTACATAATGGGAAGAGTATGACACTCTTCCCACTGGCCAGCTTGGCAGCGCGGTAGATGCGTTGCACAATAACGGCCAAAAAGGGTCCCAAACGGGACCCGGTCCCAAATGGGTATTTGGGTACCTGGGTCCCGTTTGGGTACCTGGGTCCCATTTGGGTACCTGGGTCCCGTTTGGGTAGCTGGGTCCCATTTGGGTACCTGGAGGGCCCGTTTGGGTACCTGCAGGGCCATTTGGGTACCAGGTACCCATTTGGGACCGGGTCCCGTTTGGGACCCTTTTCGGCCCTTATTGTGCAACGCATCTACCGCGCTGCCAAGCTGGCCAATGGGAAGAGTGTCATACTCTTTCCATTATGTACTCTTGGTGCAACCTATGTACATACTTATACTGAACTCTACAGCGCCGCCTTACTTATACTCCACGCTGTAGAAATCGAAATAAAAGTAAAACGAGATGGATCGAACCATCACCATCGAATACGCGGTTTTCTAGTCCACAATCTTAACCACTAGGCCAGTAAAAAACTGACATCAATTTGCATAATATTTCTCGTATAGAACAGCGACAGTGTAGTGGACACAGTTTTGCACGGTGGTTAGTAAAACCCGGCCCGGCCCGGCCCGGGCCGTAGATTACCTAAAACCCGGCCCTATGTTAATTTTCGTCTTTCTGGGCCGGAAAATGACTAAAACCCGGCCCGGGCCATAGTTTGACTAAAACCCGGCCCAAGGTGTATCCTGTGTTTGCCCGGGCCGGAAAATGACTAAAACCCGGCCCGGGCCATACTTTGACTAAAACCCGGTCCAAGGTGTATCCTGTGTTTGCCGGGCCGGAAAATGACTAAAACCCGACCCGGGCCATACTTTGACTAAAACCCGGCCCAAGGTGTATCCTGTGTTTGCCCGGGCCAGAAAATGACTAAAACCCGGTCCGGGCCATACTTTGACTAAAACCCGGCCCAAGGTGTATCCTGTGTTTGCCCGGGCAGGAAAATGACTAAAACCCGGCCCGGGCCATATTTTGACTAAAACCCGGCAAAACGTGTATCCTGTGTTTGCCCGGGCCGGAAAATGACTAAAACCCGACCCGGGCCATACTTTGACTAAAACCCGGCAAAACCATTAATTGTGAAGGGGACCCCCCACGTTTTGTACAACCTACAAAATGACCCGGAGACGCATTGCCGCCACTTTTGCGGTTAACTCTCGTTCCCAGGAGTAATTTGAGGTGCTGAACTCAAATCCGGGGTTTATTTTTGTCACCATGAACCCAGTTGACCCCCACGGACTACAGTAACTACTGGGGTCATTTTTTTAAAACAATGGGGTCATTTTTTTTAAACAGTTCATTAGAAATTTTTGTTCAGCTTCGAAACTATTTAAGCCTGTCAAAAATTTCCCGGTCAAGTCTGGAACTTGCTGGGAAACTACCTTTAGTATTTCTGGCATTCCCGACTCTTGGCTCACCCATTAATGTCTATTCACTGAAGTTACGCAGTGTGGTTATGTATAAAGCTGAAAAATTTATTTATTTGTCTAAAACAACTCTTTATAACTTTAACTAAAAAAGTTTTGGATCTTAATCTAACTTTATTTAAAAAAGTTAAGGGTATTACTTTAACTTTAACTTTTAAAAAAGTTAGTGGTCATACTTTAACTTTAACTTTAACGAAAACGGAGATCAAACTTTAACTTTAACTTTAAAAAAAGTTAGTGGTCTAACTTTAACTTTAACTTTAACTTAAACTAGGCCTTTTGCCTAACTTTAACTTTAACTTTAACTGAAATAAAAACTGGTTGACTTTTTTGCCCTACTACCTACACGCAATAAACACAAAAATTTTGCTGCGTCACTTTTCGGCCACCGTTCACTACTTTTCGCAAAGAATGAAGCTCATCGTACGCCGAGTAAAAAGAAACTTTTTCGCACTCTTTATTAAATAGCATTTTTTGTGCTGAAATAAGACAGGTGGCGCTGACGGTACCTACATAATGTATAAAACGACCTTCATATCATAAATACTTTTTATGAGTCCCGGTCATAATGGGTTTTGTCCTTAATTAGTTCCTGACAAGAACAAATTATTCTTGAATGTAGCAAGAGCTAAATAACTTGTCGATTAATTTCTGTATTTATTTTGTTCACTTTTCATTTAGGGACCTAATTCAGCTGTGTCGATGGGTGCAACACGCCAAGAGCAGGCAAGCGTCGGCCAAAGAACGCATGGAAAAACTCATCAGTGGTTTAATAAACGATGTTGAGTCGAGAGATGCTATTTTGCAAGCAGTAGAAGCCGGAACAGCCACAAGGCCGAAGCCACAACTTCAGTAGGCAGTTGTGGATACATAGCAGCAAGCATTATGACATCTTAATGTTAGCTAGATTATCCATTAATTTATTTAGTTTATTTCTTGTTTTTTTTAGTCAGCTTAGTAATGTAGTACGTTATTATGCGCCAAAAACGCCCATTTTTGTCTTTTATAATATAATGATTGTGACTTTTTTTATTATTTATTTCTTCTACTGTCATGCAAATGAAAGGTTTAAAAAATGCCGCTGTCTAGCCCAGCATCATACATATTAAATTTGAAATCGAACTGCCTTAAAAAATTGAGGAGACTTATTTTACCCTTTAACGGTTCATTTTGGAGAAAGCTGCTGTTTGAGTGGTCAGAAGTCAGTAATGATTCATCATAAAAAGTTCTACAGGTTTTTAAAAAACCTTGGACACTCAAAATAGTGTCAATTTTGCGTTCGATACATTTTATTTCAACTTTATAAAATCAATTTTAATTAAAAAGTTTAACTTGTACGAAAATGTTTCATTTCATTAAGAAATACCCTATAGTTCATATCAAAAGTCTGACCAGAAAGTGCTGAACTAGAAACAAAATAGGTGGCCTGGGCCCGATTTATCGAAGCAAAATGTTCGTCGTTGAAAATGTTCGTCGTTGAAAATGTTCGTCGTTGAAAATTTTGGATTGATCGAAACATTTTCAACGGCGAACATAACACGTAATTATAGGACAAATGTTCGTCGTTGAAAAACAAATGTTCGTCGTTGAAAATGTTCGTCGTTGAAAAAACAAATGTTCGTCGTTGAAAAACAAATGTTCGTCGTTGAAAAACAAATGTTCATCGTTGAAAAACAAATGTTCGTCGTTAAAAAACAAATGTTCGTCGTTAAAAAATTTTCAACGGCGAACATTTCAACGGATGTCTTGAGCGGAAAATAATAATGTTCTAAAAAACCAAAGCTCGTCGTTGAAAAATTTTTCAACGACGAACAACTTCAACGACGAACTTTCAACGACGAACATTTGTTTTTCAACGACGAACATTTGTTTTTCAACGACGAACATTTGTTTTTCAACGACGAACATTTGTTTTTCAACGACGAACATTTGTTTTTCAACGACGAACATTTGGTTTTTCAACGACGAACATTTTCAACGACGAACATTTGTTGTTTCGATAAATCGGGCCCTGGTCCTGGTGTGGTGACTAGGCTACTCTTAATGCTAAAAAACCACTTTTTTGTAATGAAATCAGGTGTTAGGTTTTGTTTTAAAGCTCTGCAGTTTTTGTCGGACAATAGCTTGCTAATCCAACTTTACAAAAATAATTGTTATGTTAAGCCGGTGCTATACTTCTCAAAGCTCTGCTTTGCTTTGAAGCGCCTCGAAGCAAAGCCAAGCTTGGCTTCGACGCGCTTTGAATTGGAGTCCAAGCTGGCATCGCTTTGAAGCCGCAAAGCCCAGCATCGCTTTCTTTCAAAACGAGCTTGGCTTCAAAGCAAAGCTGCGCTTCAAATCGACGCCGCACTTTGGAAATCTAGCTATACTTTCGCGCCAAAATATCACCGCCTAACAAGTTGTTGCTGCTGTGGCTGATTTTAAAATTTAAACGGGCGCAACGAAAGAAACGTCAATGGTATATTCGACCCAAAAATGATCGAGGTTGCTGCGTAGGCAGTGTCACGACTTGGTTCAGGGACTGCGCCAACGTGACCGTGAACTTTTTTTTTAATTACCTTCGAATGAACACACATTACCTTGCAAATATAGAACATATTGAAAAGCGAAAAAGCAAATAATATAATAAAAATGAAGTAAAGAACAACTAAAAAAGTATTAAGAAAGAAAAAGAAGCATAAAATAACATTTCTTTGCGATTAAAGCCCCTGCTATACTTCATAAAAATCTCGAAGCGCTTCAAAGCAAAGCACGGCCTGGCATTGGAAAGCGTAGGAACGCTTTGGAACGCTTCGAAGCGCTTCAAAGCAAAGCTTGGCTTCGAAGCGAGGCCTGGCTA